>PVHP010001531.1:0-105216 GCA_004024765.1 Zapus hudsonius | reverse complement strand
AGTTAAGGTGCTCGCCTGCAAAGCAGAAGGACCCAAGTTCGATTCCCCAGTAACCATGTAAAGCCAGATGCACAAGGTGGCCCATGTGTTTGGAGTTCATTTGCAGTGGCTGGAGGCCCTGGTGTCCCCATTCTCTCTGTGTCTGCCTTTTTCTCACTCTCTCTCAAATAAATAAATAAAATATTTAAAAAAATAAGGTATCATCCCAAATCAGTTATCTGCCAACAACCTGAGGCAACTGTCCGTCCACGGCCAGTGGGCACCCTCGAAGGACACCCGGGCTGAGCTGAGCCGTTTGTTCCACTGAAGTCTGGATCAATTCACCAGGGCTCACGACTAGGCCTGCCGTTTCTGGTTCTTGGCCTGGTTGCCTGTCACCATTTTCCCAACCCTGTGAGGACCTACTTGAAAATCCACTCCGTAACTTCTTCCATGGGTTTGTGGGAGTGCATTTTGTGGGAATATATCAATTTCATGAACCAAGACCTGAAAGCTGGCCCAGGCCTGAGTTCTCACTGCTGTGAAATGGTGACGGGGGTTGAGAAGAGGTGTAGAAATAGACTCCTGGCCGCCACCTTGGCGAAGCTTCGAGAACACGTATCTTTTCCATCAAGATTTCCAGGCGTCTGACTTGTAGTCAGGATGGAAGCTGCATCCCCAGGTGACTCCAGAAGACCACATGCTTAAAGTGTGTCACCTCTGTGGCTGCCCAGATAATCATGTTCCCGAACTACCCTGCCTGGGCAGGGCCCTTCCTGCTGGGTCTCCTGCATGAGCAAATAACAACAGCCTTTCCTTTGGGCAGTATCAGACTTTTTAGGTCATAAAAGACAGAGACAAAAGGCCAAATATGAGTAAACAGAGGTCATCACGGGGAGATGGAGGCCAGGTATACCCTGTGAGTCACAGCGGCCCGTCTCAAACAAACACCAGCCCTTTCCCAGAAAACCATCTCATCTCTTTTGAGCAAGAGGAAGTCTCTTCCTGGTCACAGCATGGTGGAGTCAGGTACTGGACTTCTTGAGGGTCTGAGTCATCAGCATTTGTCTTGAACTTTGAAATCTGTTGCCAAGGCTGTGCCTGCATTTACCCATAAGGCCATGGCATTTTGTGTCATGTCTGCATGTGTGCATCTCCAAACACACAAAGAGCCCAAGACAAGAAAGCTTGTAGCTAGGGTGCCAGAGCATATTCCATAACCCTTGGGTCCCCCGTTCTTACTGAGAGCCATGTTCTATGGGTCTCATTTTCTAAAGATAATCAGAGTGAGACTTGGGAGTGGGGGAAGAGCTCCTGCTAAATGAACTCGGTTTGAAGGACTCAGAGCCAACCTTAGCCAGCTGGGCCATCTCCTATTTTTTGGCTCCTTTCAAACATCCAAGAGCGCATGCTTTGCCCGGAGCCATGTTCCCAGAAGAGCCTGTCCTTACAGACATCTGCCTTCTGCCTCCTGAACTTACACTTAAGAGGACTTGCCAGCCTGTGTCCCTTTGCAATAGCCAGGGCAGCTGTCTGTCTTGGGCAGCCTGGATTCATTACTTCTCTTAAACATGGGCAGTGTGAAAGGCCAACCCCACTATTCACCAATTCATCGTGAGAGGGTTTTTTTGTTTTTGTTTTTGTTTTTCGAGGTAGGGTCTGGCTCTAGTCCAGGCTAACCTGGAATTCACTATGTAGGCTCAGGGTGGCCTTGAACTCATGGCAATCCTCCTACCTCTGCCTCCCTAGTGCTGGGATTAAAGACATACGCCACCACGCCTGGCTTGTGAGAGGTGTTTTAAGTTTCCCTCATGCACAGGGAGGTTTCACTGTGTTGTGCTCAGACACGAAAACCCCAACTGCCCTGCTCTGGCTGGCACATGATCACATGACTGCTGCCAGGGACCACTGATACGATGCCATGTTCACCCTATTCTTTGGGCTCCTCTGGCATTATTAGAGGGCTAGAGGCACAGATGGCAGTTTATCACTCTCCAGCCCAGAACTAACCCCACTCTCCTGAAGGAGGCTACGTGGCTGATCCAAGGAAGGCCAGTGCTTGCTCAGTGCCTTACGCACACTGACAGTAGGAGAACATCTTTTTAATCTTTTTTAAAAAATATTTTATTTATTTTTAAGCAGAGAGATAGAGAGAGAGAGAGAGAGAGAGAGAGAGAGAGAGAGAGAGAGAGAGAGAGAGAGAGAGAACCAGGGCCACCACCTTGTGGGTCTGGCTTATGTGGAACCTGGGGAATTGAACCAGGGGCCTTAGGCACTGGAGGCAAGTGCCTTAACCACTGAGCCATCTCTCCAGCCCGACATCTTTTTAATCTTGTAATACAAATACTGTCCCCAAACTTGAAGAAATAGGTGCAGAGAGTTGATGGAGATTGTTCAAAGTCACACAGCCAGTGAAGACGGACACTTACTCCCAACGTCAAGGGCCGCACAAGAGCAAATATAAACTTCATACTCTCCTGTTATGAAAGAAACCTAGATTTGTTTATAAGCTTGCTTGGGGTCTCCCAGAGGTCTAAATCATTCCTCTGATCTCCTCCTGCATTCTCGTTCTTTTTGGTGGAGAAGAGCTATTTGCTTAGCCAGCCTGTAGCCATCCTGACAAAGTCTGCCCCCTGTTCTGTAAAGAAGAGTGCATGCCCCCACCTAGCCAGCTCTGTGGCTACTTCGGTCTAGATCATAAACACTCGCTTCTAGTAAAAAAGCGGCTGCTCTAAGAGGGTAGGGTAGGTATGGCCATGCTTAATATGAAAGTGTAGAGAAATAAAATCCTTTGAAATCAGGTTTATTGCCGTTATATCACTGGTTATTTGAAACAGACGCCAGAAGAAATGTAATTATTGAGAAATAAAAATATTTTTTTTTTTTTACTATCCTGAGTACCTTTCCTTTTGAAGCACAAGAGAATTTTCAGTCATTTTGCCACTCTCAACATACCTTCAGGGAGCCCTTCTTCCCTCCGTCCCCTCATGGCCCACGTAAACACGAGGCATCTCTGCACTACCAGGCACACAGTAGGAGCTCAATAGATGCCTGCTGCAAGGGTGAATGCTGCTCATCTCCTGCATGCTGGACTGAGGAACTAGCAATCTCTAAACATGAGTAGCTCCAAATGTTATGGTTGAAGATGACTGGCTTGATGGTGCCTCTTGACTCTGACATTCTAGAATTCTCCACCCCTCACACTTAACTCATTCCCTCCTTTTTAGGCCAAAATAAAAACCAAGTGAACTGCACTAAACACTACTTAAGCACACACACACACACACACACACACACACACACACACACACACACACACTGATCTCCATGAATCACTCATCTCCAGCAGCTGGACAGAGCTGCTACACCAAGGGACAGAAGTCTAGAAGCCGCAGTGGGCTCAGACCCCTCAGGGCCGCATTTTCCAAAACCCAGAGATGGGGCATCAGGAAATGAACTCTTAGCTACAGGGAAACATTACGGCTGGGGTGTTGAAAGTGCAGTGTTTCTTAAATGCAGGATGTGGGCAGTGTGAGGAGGGGCGAGGTGATCACGGCACAACAGGACACAGCATCTTCTCTTAGCTCAGAGATTCCCAAGAATGTCAAATAGTGGACCTTTGTCATCCAGGCTGCCCCTGTGCATGCCCTCTGCCACCATCAATAGCCCTAGTGCTGGGATTGTGTCTCCTCCCTTCCTGGAGAACGCAGGTGACCCACATTTGCCTTCTTTCTCTTTCCTCTGCCTCCTGGAGGTTACCTTGCTCAGAACCCCTCCATCTTGTCCCATAGAGACAAGAGACAATAGAGCAAGGAAGGGGCTCTTCTACTCCGTGTGGAGCAAGGCTTGATTCTCGGTGTGAAGAGGACTGTGCTGCCCCCACATGAGGCTATCCACAGCAGAAGTGGACTGGCTGGATCCATGAACTGAGGCCTCAGCAGTCATCCTCAGGGATTACCTACCTATTGAAGTCCCCAAGCCATAAAGCACTTGGAAGTTTGCTCCTAACAACACTTGCTGTTTCCTAATGAGCATATTGGGATGCAATCCGTTCTCTCCACATACCCTTTCCCCCAATTTCAACAGAATGAAAACTGCCAACAAAACAAAACAAAACAAAAAAACACCCAGGCTTCTTCAAATCCTCTCCGCTTTGGCCCATGCTGTGTGTTCACCCCTGGGTTCCCCATTCTGCTGAAGGTTGCAGCGGTCTGTTCTCACATCAGCTCAACCTCAGGCAGAGACTATCTAACACATGATCACAAATGGAAAACCAAGAGACAACAGAGAGGAGATTTCCAGCACACAATCCCTTTTCTCACGAAAAGTAAACTCACAAGAACAAAAGTAAAAAGATCTCTCTTAAAGATAGGGTCTCAAAGGCTCATTTGGTGGAACTTTCCTAAACTCAGTGATTTAATGGTTCTTAAATCACCAAATCATCGAAATGAATGCGACAGCTTGTAAAGTCTACCAAATGCCAGTGCAAGAGCTTAACACCTAACATTCAACATCTAACATTTTACAGGGAGGAGGAAGTAGTCCACTCCCTAAATGTTATTTACACTGTGTACAGACAAAAACTCCAGCTTGGGCAGAGGAGGTGATCAGTGCATTTGGAAGGAAATAAGCAACTAAAAAACCCCAAAACCTTCAGAAAAGGCAATTATATTACTACCTAGAATACTAGCAATAAACTGCTGACTTAACTCCCCATGACAGACCTAATTAGAAGGTGGCAATAAATGTTTCCAGGTGTTTAATTAAGTGTGATAATTATTTCTTTCCTCAAAGAGAAATGGAGTCATATGTTTACACAGCAAAATGTTTCCTTAGTTAAAACAGCATGGAAACCCTTTTGTGCAACACAGGATCAACTGAATGATAAAAATACGCAGCACTTGAAGTGGTTTATCAGCTCTTGACTTCATATGTCAAAGCACAATGGCTCCTTAAAGGCACCCTGTTCAGATTCTTCCTTTAGCTGAACAGTTCTGTTAGCCTTACACCTCAGAGAATAATTTGTACTCAAAATGGCATTTTCCTGCCAGCATCTCTTAAATGGGTTCTCATCCAGGAAGTGGGGAAAACTATGGTCAGTCACCTTTCATAGTGAGAAAGTGGGTGGGGGGCAGTTTTTAGGGTTATTCTACGTTCATAGCAAGAACAAACAGCTGTACAAGTGTCCACTGGATAGGGAAGAGATGGTCTCCAGGCACAATACTGCCCTTATGATACAGCAAAGCTATCAACGGATTTTTGGTGCAGAAATGTGCCCTGTACGCAGTACAATAAACGTAATTCTGGCTGGGATGGAACTGACCGTCTTAAGCAACCCAAGAATTCGTTGTTTCAACACTGCTGGGTTAGGAAATCGGTCGGTTTAGAAACAGGGTGTTGCTGAGTCAAGAACATCTTTTGGGGTGCCCACGTCGGCGGGTGGCCCTCTCCAGGTGTGTGCAGCAGGTGCGGGCTGCAGCGCCCCACGTGCGCCATGCAGATGCGCAAACGCACTCCAGCTCTCAACTTTGGGAAAGTTTTCCCTGCATGATCCCAGGGAAGCGGGGTCCCTGCCGGGCTGACCGCAGGGCTGGGTCCCCTCGGCCCGCGTCGGCGGGGCCCCGGGAGGTGAGCGCAGCGGAGCGGGCGCCGGAGCGGGCCGGGCCGGGGAGGCTCCCAGCGGGCGCGCGGCTACTCGGGGCCGGCGGGGGGCCGGGCCAGCGCCGCTTCCCGCCGTGCGCTCTCGCCCTCGCCCGCACCCACGCGCGGCCGCACCGCGCCGAACCCAAGAGCGCGCCGGGAGCCCTCGCCACCGCGGCGGGACCTCTCCCCGCCCGCTCGCCCGGAGCCCAGAGCGGGCCGACCACTTACTCGGAGGGGCGCGGCGCCGGGGCGCGGAGACGCGGGCTGGCAACGCCGACTCCTCGGGCGGGGGCTCGGAGGCTGGCGGGCGCGAGACCCTCACCACAGAGGCGAGCGGGCTGGCGGGCGGGCGGGCGGGAGAAGAGCGGCCAGCGCCGGGGGCGGGGCCGGGAGGAGAGGCATGGGCGGGGCGGGGCGGGGGCGCAGGCGGAGTCGAGCCTCAGCGTGGGGCGGGGCCATGACTGGGGCGGGGGCGGGGCCAGGAGCAGGCGGAGCCGAGCCTCGGCGTGGGGGCGGGAACGGGAGGAGAGGAATGGGAGGGGCGCCGAGCCTCAGCGTGGGACGGGGCTGGGGGCCAGGAGTAGGCGGAGCTTAGGAGCCGACTCTCAGAGGGCGGGCGGGGCTAGGACTGGAAGGAGGGGCCAAGGTCCGGGGGAGGGGCCAGGAGCGGGCAGAAGGAGGAGCCGTGCCGCGGAGGGAGGCGGGGTCTCGGGGAGGGCGGGGCCTCGGGCCGGGCGGGCAGGGAAGGAGGGCCGCCGGGTCCGTCTGCCCAGCACTTTGGAAGCTGCACTGGGCCGCGTGCCCTGGACCCGTGGACTCTGCGGGTCAGGACCCGCCGTGAAGAAGCGCTGCGGAAGGCTTGCTGACGTGGGATCCCACGGCGTGCACCGAGCTCAGCACCAGGAGCTGGATGAACTGAAAGCTCCTCCCTCCGCCACACGCGCGCGCGTGCGCACACACACACACACACACACACACACACACACACACACACACAGAGTTCTGAAGTTAAAGCAGAAAAAGCGCTGTTTTTGCACAGTGACTGTATTTGCACAATGACTATTTGCACACTGACTGCATTTGCACACTGTATTTGCACACTGACTGTATTTCCACACTGTATTTGGGACTTTATTTTTCCAGTGTGGAGCCAAGTCTGCATCAGGCGTGTTTTGTTTCCCTCTGAGGAAAGTCATATTGCTTGTAGTTCAGATGGGAGATCAACAGTCTCTAAATTCCTTTGTAGGAAAAGAGCCGACTTTGGTCTCATTTTGGAAGTATATTTCCGCTGGATGTAGATTTCTGTTTGACAATTTCTTTTCTTCCAGCATATTAAAGGTATTGTCCCATTGTCTTCTTATGTTCATGGTTTCTGAGAAAAAAGCCTTTTTCTGTCCCCAAATGTATCGTTTTTCTCGGGCTGCATTTAAGTCTCTTACTACAGACGTCCAGCACTTAGGATGCACCGCGGTGGTTTCTGCATTAGTGGTTTTAGGCTTCCTTGATCCAGGGTTAGCTTTCAAGTTTTAGTATTTTAAGCTGCTATTGTGTGTATTTCTTACATTCTGTGATTTTTATTATTTGATTATTTTATTTTGAGGTAGGGCCCAGGCTGACCTGGAACTCACTGTGGAGGCCTAGGCTGGCCTTAAACTCACTACAACCCTCCTCCCTTGGCCTCAGGAGTGCTGAATTCTAAGCACATATATGAGACCAGTACAGTGGTCCTTCCTTTCTGTTGCATTTTCTAATGTCGTCTCTTTATTACATTCCCTTATCTTTCCTTCCAAAATGCCCAATTTAGCATGAAGACTGAGTGGATTTTTCGCACCCGCAAGATCAAAATACAAGTGCTCCTCTACCTGACACATCTGGTGAGCGTTAAAAACACTGTGCACCTCACGCACCCTCCCTGCTCAACATCACAGGTTAACCAAGCCTCCCTGAAACAGGCATAGGGCATCTTGGGGCAATAAATCACCACACACTTCAAACTGGGAAAAGATCAAAATCTGAATTTTGAGTTTTTTTTTTACTATAAAGATGAAAACATTCCAAGTATAGGCATTTTAAGGACCCTTCTTTAATAGTTCTTTTCCCGTTTTCCTTTAGCTTCTGTGCATATTTACAATAAATAGCTGTTTAAAGACCCATCCCTTTAATTCCAACATAATCTTCTCATCTCTGTGTCTGTTTCTATTGGCTATTTTTTGGAGTCTATTTTCTCACCTCTTCTCAGGCCCAGTAATTTTTTTTTGGTGTCAGATATTGTTCAAAGCATTAAAATTCCATCTCCCCAACCCTTAGGCTCCAATTCTAATTCTCTTATTTCTCCACATGTGGGTTAGTTCTTCCCCTCAGAATCAACCATTAGGGTCTAAGTCAACTTTTTTTCAAATGCCAATGAATGCTGATATTTTGACTTCTCCTGTGAATCACAAATATTCTTAACATCTAGAATCCTTATCAGATAGTCCAGTTTACTTTGCTGAGCTCTATACTCTTAGAAAATGTCTCGTGACTTTAAGTCAAAACTCCTTGGCTTTCTCACCACAGTTACACCATTAAAGTACTCACTCCATCCTAAAATAGTAAGTGATGTGCTGTCGTTGGCCTTGGCTGTTCCTCATGCAGAAGCCAGGCAGGGTAGAATCCACTTGAGTCAGCCAGGCCTCTCTGGCTCTGAGGTTCCCAGGTTGAATCTTTCTGCACCGAGCAGAGCTGTCTTCAGCACTCGCTGTCCCTGTACCTTTACCTTAGAGATGGCTGCTTTCTCGCACCACAAAGCCGGTTCCTGTTAGCTTTAAACTCCTTCTGCAGTCCCCTCGCCCCTCTGAGCCTTCATGACACCAGGGCCTCGAACTGGCACTTAACAGAGAACTAAGATTCTCCATTAAGGGAATGCCCTGGCTACTATCCAGACCCTTAAAATGTTCTCTTGATCAGCAATAAGGTGATTTTACTTTATCATTATGCTGTAGCTTTGCTTTCAAGAACTTTAATAAGAATTTTAAAGAAAATCTGTGTGTGCGCGTGTGTGTGCATGAGCATATCAAGGCATCTTGCCAGACAGTTTTTGCATCTGGTTTTATGTGAATTCTAGGACATGGAACCCAGGCTGGCAGTCTGCAAACGGTGCCTCTAACCACTGAGCAACCTCCCCAACCCCCTCTTCCCAGAACTTTTCCTTTGCATTTACAATGTTTGTGCTTTGGGTTTATTCCTCTTTTCACAAGTGCTCTACACTGAGTTTAATAATTTCTTTTCAGCCAGGCATGGTGGTGCACTCGGGAAGCAGAGGTAGGAGGATCGCTATGAGTTCAAGGCCACCCTGAGACTACACAGTGAATTCCAGGTCATCCTGGGCTAGAGTGAGACCCTACCTCGAAAAAAACCAAAACCCAAAATAAATAAATAAAAATAATTTCTTTTCATTTCAAGGGAGAGGTGAAGAACTTCATTTTAGCATTTAAAAGGTCCTACGTGTGAGGAGGAGGAAATCGGGTCTGCACAACCAGAACGCATCTGGAGATGGCACTTGGGGTCTTTTGGGGACAGCGAATGGTGCTCCATCCACAGTGCACTCCACGGTGTGCCAGTGACCACAAATGTTCAATTTGTAAAAAAAAATCAAAATAAAAAAACCCTCAAACTCCAATGATCTGCAAAGCACAACAATATGTCTTCATTTTACTTTTAAAAAATGTCATTAACTATTAATGTGGTCATTGCACTTTATTCCTATTAGCTTCAAATGTCTTTCTCTGGGGAATGATTGACAGCTAATAGTAGTGATTGTAATAAGGACACTGACATATCTAATTTGTGGTGGCTTGAAGCCACCTGAATGCTTGGTCCCAGTTGGCCACACTTGGTAGGTGGAGCCTTGCTGGAAGTGTGGCACTGGGTTCATTAGCTCCTAGCTGGTCAGTGTTCATTCAGCTCACTCTCCTGCTGTGGTAGAGGTAATGTCCAGCCTCTGCTCATGCCTCGCTTTCCCCTGTAAACCAAAATAGAAACTTTCCTCCCATCTGCCACCTTTCATCAGGTGCTTTGTCCCAGCAACCAAGTGACTGCTACACATAACTACATAGCTTCCTCTCACTTTTAAACTTTGACTATGGCTCCCTGCCATGACATGTGAATTCTTTGTTTAGTAAGTCTCAAATCCTGTTAAAAACATCATTCCAAAGTTGAGAGACATTTAATATTTTTTTTGCAGTTTTGTGTGTGCAAATTAAGGGTGTGTATACAGGCAGGAGTATGTGAGGAGAGTACACATGTACAGGTCAGAGTACAACCTTAGAGTGTGTCTCTTCTTCACCTTTTAAAAGTTATTTATCTATTTCATAGAGAGGGAGAGGGGGAAGGAAGGGCGGAGAGAGAGAGAGGGAAAGGGAGAGAGAGAGAGAGAGGGAGGAAGGGAAGGAGGGAGAGAGAGAGGGAGGGAAGGAGAGAGAGAGAGAGAAGGAAAAAGGGAGGAAGTGAGGGAGGGAGAGATATTGAGATTGTGTGCCAGGACCTCCATCCACTGCAAATGAACTTCAGACACGGTGCGCCACCTTGTGCATTTGGATTTACGTGGATACTGGGGAATCAACCTTGGGTCCTTCTACTTTGCAGGCATGCTCCTTAACCGCTGAGCCATCTCTCTAGCCCTTCACCTTTTTTTTGTTGTTTTGTTTTTCGAGGTAGGGTCTCACCCCTTCACCTTTTTTTGAGATAAGGCCTTTTTTTTTTAAAAATATTTTATTTATTTATTCATTTTCAAGCACAGAGATACAGAGAGAGAGAGAGAGAGAGAGAGAGAGAGAGAGAGAGAGAGAGAGAGAGAGAGAGCGCACACCAGGGCCACCACCTTGTGGGTCTGGCTTATGTGGGACCTGGGGAATTGAACCCGGGGCCTTAGGCACTGGAGGTAAGTGCCTTAACCCCTGAGCCATCTCTCCAGCCCAAGGCCTTTTGTTTTGCAGCTGATGAGAGCTTCCCATTGCCATAAGCAAGTTGGGATCACAGATCTTTGTACCACTTTGTGCCTGGCACTGTGTGGCAGTGAGGAGGATTGAAATCAGGTTGGCAGGTCTGCAAGCCAGAGAATCTAATCGCTGAGCCATCCCCCCAGCCCCATTTTTTTTGTTGCTATTTTTCAAAAACTTTTTAAAAGAAGAGTGGGGAGCAGTTAGATGAACAGTTTATACCCAATACCTTTTGCTCTACTGAGCACACACAGTATCAGGTTTTCATCTAACCCAGAGTGGGTGCCAGCAAAGATGCAGATGGCTGTCAGGATGGGAAAAATCTTCCATTTCAGAAACAAGCCTGGCTGTGCTGCAAACATCTAACGAAGACACTCAGCACTCGGGAGGCAGAGGAAGGAGGATGGCTGAGTTCAAGGTCAGCCTGGGCTAGAGAAAGACCTTACCTCGAAAACAAAAAACAAAACTGTATTTTGATGTATCTATTCTATTAGTGTGGATAATGAAATTTTATATGTATATATCATTTTATATATCATATTTTAACTTTTTTTATTCTCATCCTTCTTAATTAATGATTACTTATTAAGAAAGAGTGTTGGGCCGGGTGTGGTGGCACACGCCTTTAATCCCAGCACTCGGGAGGCAGAGGTAGGAGGATCGCTGTGAGTTCAAGGCCACCCTGAGACTACAGAGTGACTTCCAGAATTCAGGTCAGCCTGGGCTAGAGCAAGACCCTACCTCAAAAAACCAAAAAAAAAAAAAAAAAGTGTTGGGCTGGAGAGACTGCTCAAAGTTTAGAAGTGAATGCTTGCAAAGCCTGATGGCCTGGGTTTCAATTTCTTAGTAACCAAATAAAGACAGATCATTTGCAGTGGCAGGAGGCCCTAGCATGCAAATCTCTCTCCTTCTCCATTCTCTCTGTCTCTCAAGTAAATAAATAAATAATAAAAAAGAAAGTGTAGAAAAGGAAAAAGAGGGTTGATAAAGTTATTCAATTTTCCCTACATTAAATATATAGAAATTCATTTCAAACATTACATATTTCAATCAAGTCAACAAACACTACTCAAGACAATAACATGCCAAAGTCTCTGCATGATAGTTTATTTAAAATATGACTCTGGATGGAAATACATATGGGCTTACATGGCTTGTGGTTATTCATATAAACCCTCAATTAAAATGCTTAATAGTTCATCCCCAATTCCTTTTGTTCTAATAAGTACAATATTAAATTTTATCTTATTGAAATTGTTTAAAGCCTTTTGAATCTTGATTTACAAAGAAATGACTAAAAAATAACAGCTACATAAAGAATATTATTTGCAGTGTTGTCACAGATTTCTCCATGGCAAAATAGTCTTCTGTTGTTATTGCACAATTTACAGGTACAGGTTACTATGTGCATATAAACTCTATGTGTAATGACAGTGCTTTCCCTGCAACTTGCTCAATATACTTAAAATTATGAAATACAATGTACAAAATCTTTAACAATATACTTTTATAATAAAAGTATCCTGAGTATATTACAAAGTTCATTTTACCAGCCCTTCATTTCTTTGCTTTGTTTGACTCTTTAGTTTCTAATGTAATAGCTGTCCACATCTCATCACATACAAAATGGTCTTGATTTAGTTCTAACTAACTACAATAAAGCTAAATAGTGTATAATTATCCTCTCAACTCTTAGTCCCTCTGTTTCCAGTCTCACTGGGTAAAATCAAGTATTTATCAAGTTTTTGTTAATTCTAAATCAGAAAAGATATAGCACAAAACAGAAAGAGGTTTGGCGTATTTAAGCTAAAAGCATTGTGCACTTTGAATGTTTTAGTTCAATGTTATGATGAAGTAATCTACTTTGGCAAGACACTAACATAGAAGGATTCTTTTCTACAAGTGATAGGCCTGGAGGGGATTTTACATGTGGAAATCTTTCTATTGAACTTGACTGTTCTGACATTTGTTTCTAAAATACTGCTGTAACATTTTCAGAATTTTGAGACTAAAAGCATCTAAAAATAAAAATTAAATGAAAACAAATTTAAATAAAAGGTCTGATTATCCAAATTTCTGTGACGAGTTCATAAACCAATTTTATATGTGCAACACATTTTTTGTCGCCTACTAAGATTTATTTGATTCAATACCATCTTCAAAATAGTAATCTTGGTAGCTCTCTTAAGATTACTACAAAATTAAGATGAAAATTCAAAACAAATATGACATGAAAAACAGTTGAAAATAAGTTACATACTTGTGGCAGTAGGTGTTATGGCACCACAACAAACCAGAAGACTTGCGGTTTCTGCTCATATGTATATACACACACAAACACACACACACAAAGTAAGTTTACATAAGGCGTGTAAGATATCTCTGTAAACACACACACATATATATCCACACAAATACATTTACATATACACAATTTGGATTCTAGAAGGGAAACATGAAAGTTTTATATAATGAACCATTTGGCTCCTTTATCACTGAAGTCTCAATGATAGTTTTAATGTTCATTGTTTGGCTTAGTCTTACCCAGATATAAACCTCTCATTGGTTAAAAGGAAAATTCTTTAAGATATATGATGAAAGAAGTGAGCATGTGATGAATTAAGTGAGGACTATGATCTGCTTCTCTTAAAGCATTTTTACTAGCAATGACATTCAAGCAGAGATATCTGCAAACAGCTTTATCAACAGGAAAACAAAGCTTTTTTTAACATTATGACACTTACTACAATGTATTATAAATATGTATCAATACAGCATTACACATACATTCTAACATTATCCATTAGGCAATGTGATCTAGTTCTGAATGACGAATGTTCTGTTAACTTTTAAGGCATCAGTGCGAGGGCAAAGCTCCATAAATAAATATGAAAATAAGAAAGCATTAGCTCATTTGTGGTGCAGGGAGGGGAGTGAGCACTGTGTTCTGTTGGCCCCTTCCAGCAAACAGATGCTGAATTATATAAATTATATATCTTCTTGTGAAAAATGTCAGAGCACAAGCTTCACATCATTTTTGAACACTTCATTCAAGAGGCTGAACTGATCCGGCAGTATCCTCATTTTCATAGTTCCATCAGCTCCACAAGAGAAAATGTGATTTGCTGGCCCTGCCTCAATCTGCATCACTCCAGTTCCAATATTTCTAAAAATAGACTGTCGTGCATGTTCATTGATAAAAGTATGAAGAAGACTAAAGGTAGAAAGACTCCAAATCTGAAAGATATTGAGAATAAAATAAAAATTAGGGCTGGTGATTGCCTTAGAAAGTCCAAGGAAAATTTCAGACTACCTTCCTGAACAGATAAGAAATTTCTAAAACAAAGATGTAGAAACATTTGTGTAGACTTTATAGGCATAACCTTGATTCTATGCAGGGTGTGGCTATTTATCAACTTCTTATTAAATACTTCAAACTCCACCCATACAAAGAACAGAAACATAATATCCCAGGAGCGGCAATAAAGGTTCTCTGCCTCTCCTCAGAGCTTTTACTGTGCTGTTGTACAGTGGAGTGATCTCTGTGTAACAGCAAACACTCAGATTACAACAGGAGGAACGTGAACTTCTAGAGGCCTTCTACCCTGGCAAAGGTATGTTTCAACTACAAAACAAAGTCAACTATTACAACTTTAGAATATTAATTTACTAAGATTTTCTGTTTTCAGCCTCTATTAAAATAAATGCAAATTACAAGTATCAAAACTCATATGCAAGATCCATATGCTTTCAGGAAATCTAGTTTAGGTTTAGTTAAACCAATTTATATCCTATTTTGTATGCGATCACTTGGAAAATCCTTTCAAAATCCATTAATTCATGAATTTTAAAAATTATATAAAATTTAAAATCATATAAAATTATATAAAATTTAAATTAAAAAATTTAAATTATATGACATTATATTTTTAAAATTATATATTTTCAATTGTTTTAAAATCTAAATCTCAAAATCACCTATGGAAGTACACTCTCAAATCAGAATTTTTGAATTCTGGGTGATTGAATTTTGTTTTTACATATGAAGGTTTACTCAGTAAACCTGAAAATTAAATTTAGTAAATTTATATAACACAGAATATGGAGTTAAGACAATTAGAATGTCAAAATATATCTATATCCATGAAAAATTTAGTTCTCAAGCATGAGTTAAGCATATTTTAAAAGAAATAAAAAATAAAAACTTTTTCCAGTGAAAATAATTTCACCTCTCAAAGGATCTATTAAACAGTAATAAGCACTGCTGGTTACTAAGGAACCAATACTACTATTATTTAAGTAGACTGGTGTCATCAACGTGATTAAAGATCCAAGTTTCTGAAGACTTTTTTCATCTTGGACATACTGTGGCATCAACTGTGTTTACCTTAATACTGCCTTCTGCAGATCCTGTGACAAAGTACTCTTCAGTTGGATCGATAGCGATGGCTTTGACAGGGGAGTCATGGCTCTGAAAAAGCTGTCTCTGTTGTCGTTGTTGAAGGTCAAATACACACGTGAAACCTTTTCTGCCACCTGATATTAGGAGTTGATGTTTGGGAGCATATGCTAAAACCGTGGCTCCACTATCATGGCAGACAAAAGCTGAAAGTTTTAAAAGTGAAAGTTTATCATTTCTCAGTGAAAGAAATAGACTGGGCTGGCAGCGAACACGGGATCATAAACCAGATAGCTTTCTTATCTCAAATGCTGTAAAAGCCAAATGAAACATAAGAAACAATAATGTGACATAACTGGGCATCAGGTAATAATGACCTGACAGACAGGGATTGGACTAGCAGACAACTGCCCCAGCTTCCTGCCTAACGTTCTCTGGCTAGGGAGGAAGAGCCCAAGCTGAGCTGGACTCAGCCATGGTGAATGAATAATATTCCATTACATAAACGTAACAATTTCATGCTGAGCATTTGTGATGCACTAGTTCTTGGCTACTGTAAGTAAAGCTGCTAAGAGCATCCCTGTACATTTCTGTGGCATGCATTTTCGTTTCTTTGGGGTATATATGTTACAGTATATACAGTTGAATCATAATAGGTATGTGCTTAACCTAAATACACTAGTTTTTCAAAATGGTTGTAACATGTTAAATTTTCTTCAGCAGTTCCAATTTTTCTACATCCTCATCAACACTGGGTATTTGGGTCTTTAATTTGGGGTATCTTGATTATAGAGTGGTATATCTCAACAAATGTGTATCTTCCTGATGGTGGTTTATGTTTAATAGCCTTTCATATTCCGATTTATCATTAAGTTATTGAGAAGACAGCAACTTTGACTGTCCCAGCCTGACCTGGAACTCACTTGGTAGCTCCAGGCCTCAAACTCACAGCAATCCTCTTGCCTCTGCCTCTGAGTGTTGGAATTAAGGCGTGGCAGGCTCACTGCATTGTACATGGAGCTCACCTTGAGTTCTATCTTGTGAAAAGTGAGGTCTGTATCTAGGTTCATTTTTGTTGGTATTATTAAACAAGCCATCATGCGACCGTTCTAGCACTGCTTACTGACTCCTTTCTCCAGATGGGCCTACCACATATAATGGGCCTCTGTTCTTTTCCATGACCTATGTATTTATTTTTAAACCAACATCACGATGTTAGAGTAAGTACTGCAATTAGGCAGTACAAGTCCTGCGAGACTGTTTTTCTTCAGTTTTGTGTTGGCTATTTGCTTTTTTCATTTAAATGTTAGAGTTAGCCTGTTGATATGTACAGAACAGTCTGCTTGAATCTATGAAATTGGAGGAAACGTCTTGGGCAGGGGGATGGCTCAGTGGTTGATGCTTGCTGCTGTCCCCTGCTCAATTCCCCTGCACCAGCAGAAAGCAGATGCACAAGGTGGCACATGCATCTGGAGCTTGTTCACAGTAGCGAGAGGCCCTGGTGCACCTATACTTTCTCTCTTTCCCTTCTTCCCTCCTGCTTTCTCTCTGCTAATTAATAAGTTTAAAAAATTAGGTCTTCAAATCCTTAAATGTAGAGTATTTTCTCCATTAACTTAGATCTTTTATATTTTAAAAATAATTTTTGTTTTCTATATACATGTCTTGTAAATATTTTATTTGGTTTTGCATGCTATTATCATAATGTCATAATGTGTTTTTTAAAAATTTCAAATGTTCACTGTTGACAAATAGGAAAGCAACTGACCTTAGTATGTGGAGCTTGTATCCTGAAACCTATCTGTATGCCCACATTAGTTTTAGAGTTTCTTTTGTACATTTCTGGGGGAATTTTTTACATAATCATGTCATCTCAGAATATAGTTTTATTTTTCTTCCAATTTATATTCCTTTTATTTCCTATTCTTATGTTATTCCTAGGGATTCTAGCACAATGAGGAATAGGAGAGGTGATAAGGGAAATAATATTAGGCAATACCCTATGTTTATAATGAGGGCCTACAGCTATCAGATTAAAAATAAAGACACATGGTTTTTGTATTATTGTGTCCTACTTTCCCTCATACAAACTACAGAGGAAAGAGTTAATTATATCTATCTGTTTTTCAAATCCTGCCATCATAGCGAAAAGTAGCCTGATATATATATGTTATAAAAAACAAATTATTGAGAAATCATTTTTAATTTTGAATTTTTGAAACACGGTTTTATGTAGTCCAGGCTGGCTTCAAACTCTCTAAGTAGCCAAGATTGATTTTTTTTGGGGGGAAGAGAGGGGTTTCTGAGGTAGGGTCTCACTCTAGCCCAGGCTAACCTGAACTCACTCTGTAGTCCCAGGCTGGCCTCAAACTCACAGTGATCCTCTCCTACCTCTGCTTCTAGAGTGCTGGGATTAAAGGTGTGTGCCACCATGCTCAGCCCAAGGATGATCTTGAACTTCTGATCCTCCTGCTTTCACTTTCCTCAGTGCTGGGGTTATAGGCACGCATCACTGTGTCCCATTTATGCAGTTCTTGGGGATGAATCCAGAGCTTCGTGCATTCTAAGCAAGCATTCTACCACCTAAACTACATTGCCAGCCCAAGTTTCTGAATTTCTTGACTTCTACAATTTATAAAATTTCTTCAAAACTTACCATGGACTAAACTATTAGCAGGTGCTACTAGAGTATCCCATAGACAAACGTTTCTGGAAGAAAAAAAAAATTCTTCTTGAGTGACACAGAACTTTATTTGATAAAATAAAAAAGAAATATGTCTAATATAATGGCTTAACATTTAACCTAGTTCAAAAGAAGGTTCTTAAATTTATAAAAGCACCAAAAAGTTCAATCTATAAATTTACAGATAATAGATTTTTACATAAAAGTTAATACAACTTATATAACTGAATAACAAAACTTTTGAGTAACAGTAAAAGACTGAATATATAGGTTACATATTTATGAATTTTCTAATCAACAGTTGACTGGCACACAAATGACAACACACACACACACACACGTACACACAATTTCTGTTGAATATGGGCAGAAGAACCCACATGCCTAAAATCCAGCTTCTAGTGCAAAGCAAGCAGTACACACAAATATAAAAAGCTCAGCAACCTTAGCATATCTTGACATCTGAGCTCAGTTGCTGAGTGAGGAGGGAGAGGCAGGAAGACAGACACAGTCTCTGGCGTGGTACTGCAGCTACTGAGCATTTGTAAAATCGATTGTATTTACTAAAGACCATGGTGAAGATGAACCAATAATCAAATAATTATGTTTCAAACTTCTGGAATATACATATACAGGAAATAAAGTAAATAAAAGTTCATTTCACTAATAAATCATTTTCTCCAAAGTTAACATGAAAGCATTAAAAATACAAGAAAGAGGGGCTGAGGAGAGGGCCCAGGAGGTAACAGCACTCATTGCAGAAGTAGAGGACCTGAGTCACCCCAAGTTTGATTCCTTAGCACACATGTAATGGGAGCCTGGCTGGAGCTGGCCAGCAGCTCTGGGTTCAGTGAGAGACCCTAGACAAGGATGAGGACGAGGCCCCAACATTCCCCTCTGGCTGCCTGAATACACATGCATCCTGCAGGCATGCAAGCTCAGACACTATACGTACACCACACCGCTGCACTCATGCAAAAAACTACAAGAACAGATTTTTAAAAATGTGATATTTGTCTTTTTAAATTATTTTATTTGAAAGATAGAGTATGAGAGTATGGGAGCATGGGTGTGTCAGGGCCTCCTGACCCTGTAAATCAATTGCAGATGCATGCACCACTTTGTGCACCTGGCTTCACGTGGGTACTGGGGAATCAAACCCAGGCTGTCAGGCTTTGGAGGAAGTGCCTTTAACCATTGAGCCATCTTTCCAGCCCTAGATTTTTTAAAATGGATTATTGAGTTTATTTAGGGAAGAACAGTTCATGAAGCTCATTTAAGTGAAGGTGATATCTAGGAAAAGGCTGGAGCAGTTCCACACAAATGTGGAAGATGAGACATAGAAGCCCCTTCAAATCACGGACCAGAGGGAAGGACTCAGACAAATCTTACATATAGTCAAAGTGAGAAGGTTCCCCCAAAGCATGACAAATATCCTCCCTTCCTAGCCAGGCTGGTCCCAACCAGGCTGAGAAGGAGCGAGACTCATGTGGACATTCAGGCCAGGTCATAGAAGTGGCACCAGAATTCCCCAAATTTAAGAATCAGGATTCTAAGGTACAAATCATTGTGGAAAAAAATACACATGGTGTAGTTATTGAGAGAGAGAGAGAGAGACATAAAACAAGGCAAGTCAGCTCTTCATGCCTAACCCTTCAGCTGTTCTCTTTCTTACCTGCTGTCAGTTGAAAGACCAGCTGTAGCTATCAGGGAGGAGGAACTAACGAAGACAAAGTCATTGGCCGTCTTGTTATGACACTGCCAAGTCTGAAATGGCAGTGAAGAATTAATGCTATTGTTGTCAGTAAAATTTCCATAAACACATAAATGTATTAAATGGGATGTGATTATGTACTTTATGGCTTTCTTAATTATCCTCTGAACTTTAGAAAAACTGGAGAATACAAAGACACACAGAGCTTCCATACCCCCTCCCTCTCTTGGTCCCTCCTCTCTGATGTGTAGACACACCATTAATTCCTGAATCTCCAATTTAGGCTTCGTCTGTCAGGATCCTTTACAAAGCTGTTCACTTTTATTCAACCAAGACTTTAAAAGGAAGTGTTAAGGGGTTAAGTTTCAAATACTTCTCTAGGTATAGTTACACAAAGACAGAAATCAGGATCCAAGCTTATTTTAGACCTAATTACCTGAATCTATCTATTTTTAAACTAACATATATTTTTCAGAAATATTAAAACTTTTAAATAATTTTCAAATGTGAAAAATTACTAGGTCATCAAAATTATAAAGTTTAAAGCATTTCCTAATATTCGATGGCATCTCATCAATTACAAAACAAAGACATTTTCTCAGGGAGCTTATACTGTGCACACTTTCATCTGTTGACCTAATAAAGCAATAAAGAAAACTACTGTGTTCTGGCGTGTGCAGAAGTGTGACGTGCAGAGGCCAGAGGCTGGTGTCCTGCTTCCTCCTCAACTGCTGTTCATTTTGGTTTTTGAGACAGGATTGGTCACTGAACTTGGAGCTCACTGTTTCTGCTGGACTAGTTCACCAGCAAGGCCTCCTCTGGTCTCTGCCTCCCCAGCACTGCAGTTATAGGTGTGCACCACCACACCTGGCTTTTAAATGAGTCCTGAGGATCAGGACTCAAGTCTTCATGCTTTCTACCAATGCGCCATCTCCCCAGCCCCAGAGTGCTCCTTCAAGGTATCCTAACCGATCTTTCCTTGCTTTCACTTGGCTCAAACTGTATTCTAGCTTTTACCCTCGGGTGAGTTCTCAGAATCATAATCTCTATTCAACTCCTTCCTGGTACGTGCTGTTTAGGATCTGTTCTGTAAAGGGATTCACTGAAGAATGCATTGTATAGAAAGTCTTTCTTCTCTGAAGCCACTAAAATTTCATCAAGGCTGCATAGTCCTAACATTTTGTTGAAAAAGAGATAGCCAAGAAAACAATAATATGCGTTACAAGACATCCTTTCTGGCTTCCTTCAAGCATAAGGATGCACAGCAGTCTGCACTGGTCCTCTGTTTCTTTGCAGCCCAGTGAAGGCAGGAAGGGCTCCTAGGGTCTCTGAAGGGACCATGTTGTTCCACACTGAACATTTCAAATTACCAGACATGAAGGGTTTTTACTCACAGTACAATTTTCACATCATTGAGGAGCAGGAGCCTACAATACTGAGTACATAAGACTAGACGTATTTTATTTATTCCTTTCAATATTTCTACCTCAAATTATATTCTTGGGTGTTTAAATTGAAAGTTCACATACATAGGAATTTTTGGCTTACCAGATATGGCTTAGGCATGCTCCCAGTAATTGGACAACATTTCCAGTTTGTTTGGTACAAACTTAAATATCCATCAGCATCAACTATTCCAAACTTAAAAAAAAGTGGAAAAAAAAGTGATGTTTACCATAAATAAAAAGAGCACAATAATCAGTGACACCCACATTTTCAGTTAAACATTTCATAATAACAGCTTTACTTTTCACCTCACCTATGCACTGAGCTAGTTCCGAACAGTATTTAGATCTGATGTTTAAAAAAACAAAACCTTCCAGTGTAGACCTAAAGGAGAAAACATCAGATACTCTATCGTGTCACTGTGTGAACCTGCCTTTATGTGGGTACTGGGGAGTCAAACCCTGCAGTCAGGATTTGTAAGCAAGTGCTTCTAACCACTGAGTCATTCTCTAGCTCTGGATACTTTCTAATGAAAGTAACCTAGAGCATTGTCTGTACATTCCCTATGAGTACTCCAAAAATGAACAATGGATTCATTATTAAGCTAGGTAACAAAGCTTCATCATATACAAGATAGAAAAGTGTTCATTTTGAAAAGGACAAGATAAGGACTTTCAGGAAATATAGTAAGAAAACAACATAAATAAGATGACCTGGTATGCTAGCTCCCAGCTATAGCCAGCACTCAGGAGGCTGAGGTAAGAAGATTGCTAGGAGCTCCAGGCCACTGTGGACCACAATCTGAGACCCCGTGTCAAAAAAACACCACTCCAAATAACAAATAGAAAAACAAGACAGAAGAAACTGTACTATTGGAACTCAGGGTAATTTTAATTTGGAAAACATTAAAATAATTAAATAAGGGAATATTTGACACAGATCTCACAGGATAAAATTAATGAAGGTGGGTTTTTTAAAGATTATGCAAATAGTACACGCTAGCTGGGCATTGTGGTCTATGTCTATGATCTCAGCACTTAGAAGGCTCAGGCAGAAAGCTGCCATGAGCTTGAGGCCAGCTTGGCCCGCTCAGTGAGACCCTGCCTCAAAAAAACCAAGTAACAAGAACAAAAGCAAAACAAAATTAAAAAAAAAATCAACCAAACAAAAAAAGGTGCATGTTCATGCAAAGTTTAGAAAACTCATGTCTGTATACTTTTTTACTCCTAATTAAATAATAAACACTATGATAATTCGATGTTATTTCCTTTAAGATTTTTTTCTGACTATTCAAACATTTACATATAGCACTTTTACAGTAAACTGGTTAATATGTCGATCCACATTTACATTTTAAATTTATTATAACTCCACAAGACATATAAATCTACCTGTTCTTGTATTGTTTATTAGTGTATATTATGTTATATATTATATTGTATTATAGTTTAAAACTTCCTTATATAGTTTATAATTCACCCTATTATAAAAGGCGCTCTTCTGAAAATTCAATAGTCTTTTGTTGTGACACATAGCAGGTATCTGGAAACAAACGGGAATGTTTTGCCAAAAAGTATCACTAAGCTTGGAACTCCCTGATGGGAGCTAGCCTAAAATCTTCCCGTCACCTCCTCCCTGTGCTGGAATTCCAGGTTCATGGCGTCAGACCTGGTATTTTCCTGTGGCAGCTGGGCGTCTGAACTCAGATCCTTCTATGTGCAACAGCAAGTTCTTTCCCCATTGAGCCATCTCTTTAGCCCCACCTCAGGGATTTTCATCATGAGATCATTTCTTAATTTGTGTTTCATGATTAACAGTCTTGGTTTTCTTTTTTTTGTTGTTTATTTTTTGAGGTAGGGTCTTGCTCTAGTCCAGGCTGACCTGGACTTCTGGGATTCACTATGTAGTCTCAGGGTGGCCTGGAACTCACCGGTGATCCTCCTACCTCTGCCTCCCAAGTGCTGGGATTAAAACAGTCTTGATTTTTTTCACTATGTTCTGCTACTCAGTCCTTATCACTCATTGGCCCCCAATTTTTTGGAATGATGTTTTTAATTTATAATATCTATTTTCTGTTTTCCAACTGTCTTGTTTTATTAACTTGACACTTTTCTGAATCTCTCAAGCACTGTTCCTCCAGGTCATTTATTCTTATTTTCCTTTCTCACACACTTAGTTTTCCTGAAATGTTCAGTTTTGTGGCTTCCCATTTGTGCCTGTAATTCACAATGAAACTCTTTAGCATTGCTTCCCTACTAAGAGAGGTAGCATTCTTAGGTACTGTTGTTGGCTCCATCATGGCTAACATGGACGAATAGTAACTCTTTATTAAGATACTTGGCATTCAATGGAACATAGCTTGAAACAGAGTATATGGAAGGCTACTGCAGATGTCCAAGTTGAAAAACAAGTCAGGTTATAAAAGGCTTTACATAGCATGCTGAAGAATTTGGTATAAGGTATCTTGAAAGATAACTCAAAATTTAAAAAAAATCATTGAGTTGTGCTGCTTATTAGATATCTTTGTTGCCAAGATGGCATTAAAGACTCTGACAGACCCCAGTCAGAAGCAATGGCACACGGACAGCCCACACGGAAGCAAGGCTGCACCGAGGACAGGAACACAACCATCAGCCCAGGTCAGTGTCCCTTACTTAAATGCTGGAGGGCTTCAGATGTTAGATGCATATGTGAATATTTGTAGAGACTACAATGAGCACCCCAATCAGAAAATCAAGATTCAAAATGGTTCCAGAAGTCCTTTCCTAGTATTTCACTGTTCCAATTCTAAGCTAGGGATGGCACAGTCAGATAGATCTCCTCTACTAAATCCCTTTAAGTTCTAGTAAGGACACGGAATGTTAGTAGTTACTGATAGGAAATAAGGTCTCATGATCTAGTTTTATTTAAAAATGAGACAACGCTGACAAAAGAAGTAGAAGAAAGGTTGCAGCCACACTGTACCACGTGAGAAGGGGTAAAGGTTGGGAAGCAGGAAGAGGGACGATGTCCCCATGATTTGTGATAATTCAGTGAGGCATGTTCCTGAAGATGAGAGCAGCCACAATTACCTCTCAATCACTATTTCAAGTGTTACAGAAAAGCAACGTGAGAAAAAGGGCGATGTGGGAAGATGAGACAGTAAAGGCTATTCTATAGAAAGAAAGGCCAGCAAACGTTTTCATATGGCTCTAACTGATGAGTACTCGAGGCAGGCCCATCAGAAGCTCTGTGAAGACCCACCACAAACACACAACGAGAAGTGACATGCAATGGTGTTGACAGCACCAGACTAACATGTGCTGGGCCTGGTTCTCAAGCAGCACTGCTTACAAGTCACAAGTGCAGGTGGTTAATCTCCAGAGAGGGCAGAAACTACACTTCCAACAAGCTCTCAAATGTTGAGTAGGTATCAGAGGCTAAAGAAGTTGACACTTGGGGAAGAGGGACATTGGTGATCTGGGGATAACAACTCATTGTTTGCCCATTAAATAATGTAACTCATTAAAAAAAAAGAAGTTGACACTAATCAAAAATAAGTAAGAGAATCACAGAAATAGTTCATATAATATTTTATAACTTTCCCACTGAACTGCTGTCTTCAAAACCTCAGACCAGTGATATCTTTAAGACCCTTTATTTTACTATTTACATTTCTCATGGTACCTTATTTCCCTGATAGTTAAATCTCATTCTCGTAACTCTTGAATTGCCACCAGATCGAAAACAGGTTATCTGTTGAGAATGGCCCCATTCAAACATTCTGACACTCCCATCTTGAGCTCCTGTCAGATCTGCATTACAAAACAACAACAACAAAATCACATATTTAGGATCTTTAGGAAAATTGATTCTTAATCCAATGTGAAAGTTTTTATAAAAAATCTCTAGAAAAGAAATCAAGCCATTTATATAAATTTACCTTTGTATTTTTTTTTCATAAAATAAGATAGCCATGATGTACTTTCATTTGGCCAAGAACATGTCTTCAAACAAAATACTGGAAACATTTAAATTAGAGCCCTATATTTTCCCTTTAAAACTATGTTAATGATGTCTTATTTCTTATGAACTAGGTTTATATTTTTACTCTAAGTGCTGAAAAATAAGGACAGAAAAACCAAGTCAAAAATCATACATCAAGCCTGCCCATCATTCTCATCAGACTTTGAGAAATAAAACTAAGCCTGTGGACTGCTAAGGCTCCAATCAAACTGTGCTGCTTTGCTGTCACAAAATAGAAAGAGGGTCAGATATCAACCTTCATGAAACACAAAATTTGCTTTAAAAAACCCAAAACCCTCTAGTACATGTATAAAAGTTTTTTTTTTTCATATTTGCAAGCAGAAAAAGAGAGAAACTGGAGCAGGGATCCACGGCATAATCCTAGGGGACCAAGAACTTGGGCTCCTAGCAGAAATTCCCACTACCAGAGAGCTAGAGAGGCTACACCCATTAGGAGCTAGCCGAAAGAACAATGTTGACTCATTGAACCTATACTGACCTCACTCTCCAAAGGAGAATCTGTTTGTATTTTTCAGAAGGCATTGAGAGCCAGGGACAACCCAACTCCACCAACAAGACATTGGATGAGGGCTGACATCTTGGCAGGAGACAAACCACACTGAGCCTTCTTCACACAGGGCCCAAGAAAGTGACAAGACAAACAGGAGACCAATCACCACAGCAAGTCTGATAACCCATGAAAGGTCAATGGAGACAGACACCAAGGATACCCAACACAACCCAGGACAGAGATCCAGAGATACTTAAGATCTCAACAACAAAGCAGACTCAAAACTCACCCCACTATGATTCAGGGAACTGAGTGGGAGAGGGGGCAGAAAGATTGTAAGAGCCATAGTGGGGGAGAATATCCAAAGACATCACCTCCCTCAGCAACAATACACAAAGGGAAAAGAAAAAAAAAGAGAAAGAAAACCTGGCTACCTCTGGTGCAGTTCATAACCCCCTAACCTATGGACAGATCCAGTATGTGCACCGAGGAAGGACCCCAGTGGGTAGGGGACAGAGAGGAGGGGAAAAGGGACACCTTCACAAGAGTTGCTCAGACAATGTATATACTTATTCATAATAAAGATATTAAAAAGAGAAACAAAGAGAGAAGAGAGACAGGCAGAGAGAATGAGTGTGCCAGTGCTTTCACTACTAATGAACCACTACAAATGAACTTCAGATGAATACATCCCTTTGTGCATCTGGCTTTACATGGGTACTGGGGAATCAAACCCAGGTTGTTAAGTTTTTGTAGGCAAGTGCCTTAACCACTGAACCATCTCTCTAGCTCTTCTTTTTGAAAAAAAATTTACTTATTGATTTGCATGCAGAGGGTGGTAGGGGGAACGGGCACGACAGGGCCTCTTGCCACTTCAAATGAACTCTAGGTACGTGCACCACTTTATGCATCAAGGAATTTTTAAAAAGATCCTATCTTGAAACATTTGCCTTACAATAAAATGCACCTATTGTTGGACTAAATTATTAAATGTGGGACTTGTTCATGACATAAAAAGATACACTGGAAAAATACCAGTGATTAATTTAATTAGTTTTTACTTTCTAATTCTTTTGCTTGCCAGTTCTGGTTGTTCTTTGAATACATAAAGCTCTGAAGGCAGCAGTAATTTATTATTGCCTATAAATTCTGCAAAAATTAAGCAGTACACAAATAAGCTTCTGAAGCTGGCAATATCTTTATTTAAACTTGTGGGCCTGAGATTAGGAAAATTTTCTGCAAACATATTCACCTCATGCGATATATGCAGTAAGGCTAATAGAACCTACTTCTTCAATATTTCAGGAAGGATACAAACCTTATGACACAGGGTATGAAGAGCTTTAAGCACTACCAAGTATTTCTTACTTGTAAAAAATAGTATTTAAGCTTTGTATATAAAACATATCTTGCATTGGAGAGATGGCTCGGCAGTTAAGAACACTTCCTATGCAAGCAGGAGGGCCTGAGGAAGCCCAAGAGACCCCCTGAGTTCAGCCTCCAGCTGAGCAGGGGCACTGGTTCTGTAACTTCAGCCCCACAAGGGAGCAAAGACTTGGCATTGCTAGTGCTCTGGCTCCAGTCACCACAAGCAAGCTAACCCAGCCCAGACGGGCACATCCACATGCACGCACCAAACATACACTCAAAACAAAAAACATATTTTATTTATTTTTGAGAAAGGGTCTTTTTTTTGTAGCTCAGGCTGGCCTTAAATTCACAGCTAGCCCAGGCTGACCTTGAGCCTCCCAAGCACTGAGATCACAGGCATATGCCATTACAGCAAAAATACACGTTGACTTCTTACCATAGAGGCTGACTGTTTTTGGTTCTTTGTCATCTTACTTCTACTGATGAATAAATTCATTATAAGAAAACTGAGCCAATAATTTATATTATTTTATATCTGTAGTAAAAGCATCAGAAGTTATTCTCTTCATTTGAAAATATGTGGTTTCACTGCTATATGGCACAGACAAGCAAGTCAAGAAGTATCCATCTGTGCAATAGTGGCATCCAACCTAGGTGGGTAATCAACAGCTGGCTAATTGGCTATGAGATCCGCTCAGTGGCAGGGAACCCCTAACTGGTACAGGGACCCAAGGCAACCTTGAAGGGGTACCAAGAACCCCATCTACATGGGGAAGTCCTCACTAACCATAGGTCCTCAGAAAGGCTACACCCTCTAAACACTCAGCAACCTAGCAATATTTGTCTCAATTGACCAATAATAATCTCACTCTCAGCTAGAGTCTCTGTTTGTATTTTTCAGAAAGCAACAAGAACTGGGGACAACTGAACTCCACCAAAGGGACCTGATTTGACGGAGGACATGAAGCAGGAGATGATCCATTTAGAGCCCTAACACAACCTCTAAGGAAGTGGATGATGAGCAAAAGAGCTATTCCCACAGCAAGGCAGATAACCTAGGGAAGGACAATGGAGAGAGGCACCAAGGGTGGCCAAAATTGTCCAAAACACAAATTCAGAGACTCTTACAAACCTGTTAACTATGCAAAATTTAAACTCACCCTCTATAACTCAGGGAAATTAGTGGAAGAGGGGGCGGAAAGAATTGCGGGGGGGGGGGGGAGAATAACTAATACATAAAAGGGACTGTCATCATGGATTCAAAGGCTTTATCTAATAACCTATGATACTGAGCATATTGTTGTGTTAATATATATCATTTTAAGCCAATAAAAACGTTTTAAAAAAAGAAACTATGTGGTTTCTTAAGCCTTTCTTTTACAAAGCATGCAATTTTGGTAAGATGTTTATAGTACACATTGTAATATAGCAGACAACATTGATTTTTGTCAGTTATATTTTATTGATCACCCATGAGAAAAGGTGTTACACTCTGTCTACAGATTATTAAATTGGAGGGATATGACCACCTCTTAATATGCTCTTTTACTGAGGCTTATCAAGCCAAAGGAATAACAGAAATGCTCATATGACAACAGGAACACTGATTGCCATCACCAGCAAATCTGGTCCATGCCTCCAATTCCCCACTAGTTAAGGTGTGGGCTAAAGGAAGAGGAGCATTTGAGATTCAGAGGAGGAGGAACTGAAAAACTATATATCCTACCTCAGAATTTGAGAATTTACTAATAACTGTTTTCTATGTTTACTATTTATGTGTCAGGACTGTAAGACAGACTGACTACACTCAACCAATAAATCAACAAGGTGTGGTTAGAGTCTGTATTAAATTATGGCAATCATCTTATTAAAAGAATTAATTTAAATTTAGCATTGTCCAAGGAATCCAGAAATGTTCAAAGACACAATGTGCTTAGAATCATAAAGTTAAAATGTCAAATACTTATTTATTGTATTCAATAAGCCTTCTCTATTAACTCAAGATAATATTTTTCCAATTATAACCCAATTTTGAAATGAAGACTATAAAAACAAAGTAGACTAAAGACTATATTTCAATTGAAACTAAAAGCTTCGCATAAATTTCTTATCATTGCTAATTACATGTTGTCAACTTACAGTAAGGAAGAGTTGGATGAGAAGTCATTCTTCTGACATTATTAATGGCTTTCTTTATCATCTGGTAAAAAGAAAAAGTATTTTATACTTGCAATAAAAATAGGACTGGGTGTATAGTTCAGGCGTGGAACATTTTCTAGTATGTATGAGGCCCTGGGTTCAATCTTCAGCAACACACACACACACACACACACACACACACACACACACACACACACACTTTCTACATCACCAACTAAGATCTAGGAATTACTTCCCCTCAAGAATTTAGACTTGCCTCCTTTTTGTCAACTGTTCCCTGGTCACATAAAGTTTATTTATAAACATGAAATTAAGCTAAAAAGACAGAAGAATGTGAAGATAAAAATAGTAATTTTGATAGTTAAGTCCTGTTTACTCATTTTAAAAGTAAAATAGGCAAATTAAGGTCAAGGCTGACCTGGAACTCACTCTGTAGCCCAGGATGGCCTCAGACCTCAGGCTTCTGGAAGTGTTAGAACTAAAGGTATGAGCCACCATGCTCAGCTGAAGAGTTTTATTTGCACAATATTTCTCACTTATACAGCACCATAACTATAGTTATGGTGCTTATAGTTATATATAACTTATAAGTTAGTAGTCCAAAATCTCAAGGGTAACTTTTGAGTTGTTCTGCTGATTTTTAAGTGTGTAATGTGTTTACAGGTGTACAGAGGTAAGGATTAGAAAGGGTGGTGAGAGATTAGGTCAGATAATGGTGAATGGTGAAAATAGAAAGACACGTAGATGTAGTTACATTCCTTCATAGTAGAAGTTATAATTGTACAAGTATAATTCATATACTAGCATTCATCATTAAATTAAAATGATAGAATCAAGAAACTATTTTCAGGTTCTCTCAGGGCTAGAGAGATGACTGTGGTTAAAGGTGTTTACTGAACAAGCATCAGAGTGGGGTCAAGAGATCTCAGAACGTGGCCATGTGCACCTATAGTCCCAGTCCCTTAGGGGACCAGGGAACTGTGTATTGTGGGACTCAGGACAAATGGTGACAAGCTCTGAGATCAGAAAGAGACACAGGTTCAAACATGAACAGGTAGAAGCGCAATGGAGTGGGACACTCAACTTTTTTGCTTGCGATAAGACCCTATTGCTGATGACATTACAAGGAGGACATGGTGGAATTTGGAAGGAGACCAGCTCCTTGATGGCCAGCCCTCACAGTGCTGGGAAGTGCTACATGAGCTGCTGGGGGAAAATGGCCACCCACAATGTTGAACAAGCAGGGGATTCTGCTAGATATGAAATCAACCAGCCAGAGGAAATGTACACACCTGTGCAAAAGTGGCACTCAGCCTAGGTGGGTTATCAGTGGCTCTCTGCTTGGATGAGACCTGCTCAATGGCAGAGAACTCATAGCTGGTATTGGGAACCAGCTAAGAATCCATGGACTCCAGTGAGAAGCTCCCGCTAGTGTTTGGCCAAGAGAGGCCATGCCCATCAAAATCTCTCTAAATTAACTAATCCCTAAATTCACAAATCACAATGATCACCCTCCGTAAAGATGTTTCTTAAAAATATTAGGAGAGAGGGGAAAGAGAGGGAGAGAGAAAATATGAATGAGAATATGGGCATGCCAGGGCCTCCTGCTACTCAAATGAGCTCCAGATTAATGCACCACTTTGTGCACCTGACTTTACATAGGTACTGGGGAACTGAACTTGGGCCATCAGGCTTTGCAAGCAAGCATCTTTAACTACTTGAGCCATCTCTTCTGCATCTAAAAAGCTGTTTTAAAATTTACACAGGAAGAAAATTCAACCCTAAGAAGAATTCTGTGCTATGATGCTTTAGATCATAAGCAAATTTTTTTCTGAACACTGATAACATGCCCACTACCACTGCTTTATCTGAGGCTGGAGTGGAAGAGTCCATTATTTCTATGTATACTTAAAGTGTAGTACCACTAAAATTCTCAATTTTAACACATGTCAAACGAGAAACTAATTAAAAAAAAACTTTATTTATTTGCAAGCAAAGAGATACAGAGAGAGACAGACAGACAGATAGGGTGGGCACACCAGGCGCTCTAACCACTGCAAATGAACTCCAGACGTATGCACCACTTTGTGCATCTGGTCTATGTGGGTACTGGGGAATTGAACCTGAGTCCTTAGGACCTGGAGGCAAGTTCCTTAACCACTGAGCAATCTCTCCAGCTTGAGAAATTAATTTTTTAAATTTATAAACTTTAAGTCACTGAATGCTACTATTTAACTTATTTATTTATATTTTATTTATTTATTTATTTTTGTTTATTTTTTCTAGGTAGGGTCTTATTCTAGCCCAGGCTGACCTAGAATTGACTCTGTAGTCTCAGGGTGGCCTCGAACTCATGGTGATCCTACCTCTGCCTCCCGAGTGCTGGGATTAAAGGCGTGTGCCACCACGCCCAGCGAGAAATTAATTTTGTACAAAAAAATTTCATCTGAATGATTGCTAGACTGGTTTTCAAACTTATTCCTTAAAACACAGGCACCTGAAGTCACTGAGCTAAGAGCACTGCAGAGCTTTAAACTAAATTCTATCACAAATGCAACAGTGCCCTGAGCCAAGTCATGTGACCTTTTTAAGATTTCAAACTTCATCTGACCAATGAATAGATGAATACAAAACAGAATTATAAGGCTGCATTAGCTATACATGACCTGCACACCACAAACTATCAAAAGGGATGATTAATGATGACTGAGCCTTTACATGAACAATTACCCATACTATTTGATGAAAATAAATCCTTTTTTGGCCAAACAAAACAAAATACAGCCAAAAAAAATCCCCTATCATCTAGAAAAGTCATTGAAAGAATGTGTGTATTTATTTGATTCTGTATATAAACTCCTACATATTAATCAACAAAGGAAAATCTTGGGAGGTATAAATACAGATCACTTCTTAGGTAATGAGAGCACAAACATCCTTATAACTACAGAAAAAAGATTTCAGTGCATCTTTCTATCATATTTTTTAAATTCTTTTTAAAATTTATTTGTAAGAATACTGAGAAAGAATGGTTTAGCCAGGCCTTCTTGCCACTGCAAACGAACACCAGATGCATGCACCACTTTGTGCACCTGGCTTTATGTGGGTGCTGGGAAACTAAACCCAGGCCATCAGGCTTTGCAAGCAAGTACCTTTAATTGCTGAGCCATCTCAGCTGTTAGTGAGGTATGGGTCTCACTGTAGATCAGGCTGACTTGAAACTCAATCTGGAGTACCAGACTGGCCTTGAACTCACAGTGATCCTCCTATGTCAGCCTTCTGAAGGCTGAGATTAAAGGAGTGCACCACCACACCTGGCTCAGTTTTTAAAATTATATTTTTCTTTCTTTTCTGTGTGCTTATGTATGTGGGCAAAGGGTATATGTACATGTGTGCAAGGGCCCTTGTACATGGTGAAGAGGTCAGAGGGGGATGTTGGGTATTCTTTTCTACCACTCTTAGTTCCTTGAGATAAAGTCTCTCAAAGAACCTGGAGCTAGCTGCTTTTATGTCAGACCAGATGATATGTAAGATGCCCCAGAAATTCTCCGGCCTGCCCTCCTCAGCGTGTTATAAGCACGTGTAGTATTTCAGCTTTGTGTGTGGGTGCTGGGGACTGAACTCAGGCCCTTGTGCTTGAGCAGGTAGTGCTCTACCCCGCTCAAAAATTACATTTTATTCTGAAAAACTAAAGAATATATTTGAATTAGCTTAAAAGGGCATGGTTTAGCAATGGACAGAGATGGTTTCAGCTTCATCTTGACTTTTAGGTTTCAAATTATTATTAATTAAAATATAATTGCTTTTTAAAAAATTAAGTTTGTTTTTTATTTATTTACATGGAGGGAGGGAGGGAGAGGAGAGAGAAAGAACGAGAGAGAATGTGCACACTAGGGCTTCCAGCCACTGCAAGTGAACTCCAGATCCACACACCCCTTTGAGCATCGGTTTCACGTGGGTACTGCAGAACTGAACTCAGGCTGTTAGGTTTTGCAGGCAAGTGCTTAACTGCTGAGTCATCTCTCCAACCCTACAGTGTGGTTTTTAAAACAATTTGTTAAAATGAAAATATTATCCTACATTATCAAAATTTATAATTCTAACATACAAGACTTACTAAAACTTTAGGAATTATATTCTTTAATCATCTTTTATGTATGAACCCGTACACAACAGCTATGCAAAATGTATTTACGTTTACGTACCACAGCTGCCCCTCTGCCAGTCTGTGTACTCCCAAGCCACGGCATGTTGATGGGAGTGCCTGGGGTGCTGTGTGTATATGGGGTTGTGCCTTGAACAGCTGTGAAATCATCACGAGCGTGGATAACCAGGAAGTCTTCTGACCTGCAAAGTATCAGCCAGAGTGAAAACAACTTGATCTGTTTCCTTTTCAAGCATTTTTTTATTCCCTTTTCAATTAGGCCCCTGCTCTGGTCCAACTGCACAATGGCTTCCGACCCCTTTCCTAACTGCTTTCCTTCTGTAAAGCTCTTGCCAGGCTTACCTACCTCTTTAGCAAATCAGTGTCTACTGTGCCTACATTCCTTTACAAGGATGATATGCTGCCTGATGCCCTTAGATGTCAATGGTAGTCTGGTTTTTCAGTTTTATTTATTGCTTTTTCAATAAAACTGTTGTATCCTTAGACCCCCTGACCCCACCCTAATTCTGCTGAGGTCTTCTTTGGTGGGGACTAACAGGCCTCAGTCAGGCACTGAGAGTTAATAGTTCAGTGGATATAGTCATTCATGTTACAGTATGGAATAAAAACAAAACATAAGGGTACCCTTTGGATTCCATTTCTGCATCATCATCGACCCAAGTATAGATTTGAGTAGCCAGAATCCCAGAAACATCCAGTTCTTGAACATCATGGCTGGAGGCAATTGCTATGCAATTCCTATTTGCCTGAAAAATAAAAATACGTTCATTTTGAATTAAAAAAACACAATGATTATATAAACTACTTTTGAAAATAACTCTAGTATTATAAAGTACAGAATATATAACATGTTTACAAATTAATATCTTAAATTAACTTTAATAACTAAAGTTTTAGTTTAAAAAGCTTGACCCTATCATATATCTATGTTCTAGGAATCTCATTACACTTGACAGGAAGTCAGAAATAAATGGCAATACATGCACCACCTTATCTCCTCTCCCAGTATTGTTGCTAGTCTTTGAGAATGCTCTCATCTCCCTAACATCTGTACAACTCAAAAATCCAGAGAAGCCAGATGCTGTGGGTCACACCCATAGTTGCAGCCACTTGGACCAGTAACTGGGACCTCTAAACTCAGTGATCCTCTTGTATAACATCACCTCCTACATGTGCAGGTGCTATCTGGTCCTCTTGTTATTCTGTGGGAAAGAAACCAGTCACCTGTAGAGCGAGACCCTACCTCAAAAAACTAATAATATATTTATGTACTTACTTTATTGACAGCAAAGGCAGTAATGATATCAGATTCTTTATGAATAATTCTTGCTTTACCCCCAGGATAGCCTAAATCTGCTTCTATCTAAATAGAAAAAAATATTAAAAGATTTTATTAATAGATTAACATATACAAATCAATCATTTAGTACGTGCATACTAAGCTTTAAGAAAGCTTTTAATGACTTCAATCCCAAAGTAGCCCATGCGTTTTGAGTGCATTTGCAGTGGTGAGAGGCCCTGGTGTACCCATTCTTTTACTCTGTTTCCATCAAATAAATAAGCATTTTTAAAAAATGGTTACTCAGGAGGCAAAGGTAGAAGTATCACCATGAGTTAGAGGCCAGCCTGAGACTACAGAGTGAATTCCAGGTTAGCCTGGACTAGAGTGAGACCCTACCTTGAAAAACAAAAACAAAAACAAAAAAAGACAACAAAAGAACCAAAGGTTAACTAGTATGAGTATTTAGTTGTACAGTCCATAGAGACATACAATAACAAACCCTATGTACCCCTACGCAAACAAAATTCATATTCATTGGATGTAGAGCTATCAAATACATTCTAATCTAAAGTGTAACTTGCTTACAAAGATTGAAAAACAACACACTTATGCCAGGCTGGGGAGACAGCTCAGTTTTGTAACGCATGAAGACCTGAGTTCAGTTGCCAGATTCTACGTGAAATACCAGGCCTGGCAGGATGTGCCTGCACCAGAGCCCTGGGAGGCCAAGAGTGGTTCCCCTCACCCTTAAAAATAGCTTGTGAACAGCTAGGATAGGGTTCATTTGGAAACTTCTGTAAATCTTATAGTTTAGTAAAATATTTTTTATTACAAAAATTTCTCAACAAGCCAATAATATAAAATTTCTCAAGCTGATGAAGAAAAGTACAAAAAAACTCACATCAGAAGCAAAAGTCTATTCTCACGATTTCTATTTAATTTTGGACTGTAGGCTGTAAGTGTGATAAAGTCAAAGAAAGGAAAAAATAAATAATAAAACAACTTTGAAAAATAGAGTAACTTTGAAGGACCCACACTAACATCAAGGTTACAGAACAGTGGGTTATCATAAAGATGGAAAGATAGATCAGTGGATTAAAACAGAATCCAGAAACAGACTAACATCTGGTTCAACTGATTCTTGAAAAGTGAAAATGGCAGTTTAGACAAAGGATAATGTCTTCAACAAATAGTGATGAAACAATTGAGATCTAGACACACAGAGAAAATAGAGATGCATACACTGCACCATATAAAAATTAACTCAAGTAAAATACAGACCTAATGCAGCACCAAAATTATAATACATATGGAAAAAGAGAGGAAAAATCTTTATGGTAGGGTAGGCAAAAACTGAAATACAAAAGTACATACACAGAACAAATTAACATAGTATACCTCAACAAAATCAAGAATTTCTAAACTGAAAACATTGCAGAGATAATAAAAAAGATCAGTAGTAATTAATAGAGTAAATATTTGAAAAATCACATATCTCATAAAACACTTTTAACCCAAATAACTAACAGTTAAAACTCAATAAGAAAACAAACGTTACTACTAGGTAGAGAGATAAACAATGATGTAGCCACAAAATGTAGGGACTAAAGATACACACAACACAAAAGAATCTCAATTACGACAGATGAAAGACAAATCAAAATTAGCCATGTTGTCAGGGAAATGCAAGTTAAAACTACTCTAAGATTCCATCTCACACCTGTCAGAATGGCTACCATCAAGAAAACAAATGACAATAAATGCTGAGGATGCAGAAAAATAGGAACCCTTCTACACCATGGGTGGGAATGTAAACCGGTACAGCCATTGTGGAAATAGTTCCTAAGACAGCTAAAAATAGATTTACCATATGACCCAGCTACACCACTCCTTGGCACATATGCTAAGGACTCTACTCACTACCTTAGAGATACTAGCTCATCCATGTTTACTGCAGCTCTATTTATAATAGCTAGGAAATGGAACCAGCCTAGATGTCCCTCAATTGATGAATGGATAAAGATGTGGTTCATTTGTACAATAGAGTTCTATTCAGCAATAAAGAAAAATGACATTATGAAATTTGCAGGGAAATGGATGGATCTGGAAAGGGTTATATTAAGTGAGGTAACCCATGCCCAGAAAGTCAAATGCCGCATGTTCTCTCTCGTGTGTGGAGCCTAGCTACAAATGTTTAGATTTGTGTGTGAGTTGGAGTAAAAGTCAGTGGTAGAGGCCAGGAAGCTAGAGAGGGGAGGAATTAGGGCGAGGGTATTGTATATATGTAAGTAGAGGGACAGATTACTAGGGGAGGAATGGCCTAAATGGGGTCAGGGAAAGAGATTGAGTAAAGGAAGGGTGGGAAGCAGGTTAATCAAAATTTAAGATGTTATGAATAAGCCATATGGAAACCTATTTCCTTGGATAATGCTATACCCAGAAGCCATAGATTTTTACTAGACAAATTTCAGTGCCAGTGATGGGATACCATCCAGTGAGATGTTGGCCAAGGGAGGTCCCTGAGGCCCCCAAAACATTACAGCCCATTGCCAAGGCTCTTGGTTGCCCACCAGAATGAAATGACCCTATTGCTGAAGACTCCACATGCTAGGGCTTCAAGTTACTGAGAAGTCAAGCTGGAGCTGAGCTGGAACTTCCTGCCTACTGGCCAGCTGACAGAAAGCTGGAAAGAGCTACACTGCATGCAACCCTATGGAAGAAATAAGCCATCACTGGTGGTAAGCAGCAGTGGGTCTTGCAAGCTTTAAAATTGGCCAGCCAGGCCAAATGTGCCAACTGGTGCAATGGTGGCACGTCTGTTATGGGGGAAACCAACCGTTCTCTAATTGGACTGGAGGCCCACTCCATGGGAAGGAATACATGCCTGGTACTGAAGACCTAGTCAAAAGTCTGGCTGGGAGGTCATGAGCCCTAGGGGAGTAATTAATCCCTGTTGTTGTCTGGATAAATGTATATATTATGCCCTGCCAAACGGCCCCTGTAAACACTTTTTTTTTAATGTTTATACCCATATATTAATGCTAAACTCACTTTTGGTTACAGAAGTTTCTCTTTACAGATGGCAGTGACCACTGGGATGACTCAAAAGGCACCACAGTGCTGAGAAGTAACAGTGGAGTGCTCAGCACCAAGACATCTCTATCACACTTTCCAAGGCTCCGGGTCTTTTGCAGAAGAGGTTGCGGAGCCAAAGGAAGGGGAGGCCAGCTTACAATGCTATCATCCAGACACAAAATGGCCTTGATATTCATGACCTCGTAGAGCTTGGCAACACCTACACAGACCTCCATAATAGGAGGAAAAGATGATGACATCAAAACAAAAGAGAGACTAAATGGAAGGGGAGGAGATTCTATGGAGAGTGGTTTAAGGGGGGGTAGGGGAGGGAATTATGGCTTGTCTATATTTTTGGAATCTTTCAATAAAAATTAAAAAACAAAAACCTAGTCATGGTGGATTTCACCTATCATCTCAGCACCTGGGAGAGGCTGGTGGACCACCGACAGGAGTTTGAGATCAGTTGGAGCTACATAGTGGTTTCCAAGCTAGCCTAGCTGCAGAGTGAGACCTTGTCTTAAAAAAAGACAACACCCAAACTAAAACTACAGAACAACAAAAACCACCCCTCCCCACTTAAAGACACGATTCTATTCACATAAAATTCCTGAAATTGTAAATTGATCTGTACATTTGTAGTTGCTTGAGGAGGAAGTAGGCAGAGACTGGCGGACGGGAAGAAATGGTTAAAGCTGGAATGGGATAATGGATGTAGTATTTTGATGGCTTCAAAAGTAAATCTGTGTATGCCAAAGCTGAGCAAGCCATATCATTGAAAAATCTGCAGTAACTAGCATACAAAGTAACATATTTCGTGATGGTATTTTCATACGTGTGTCATTATACTTTGTTCTAATTCATTTTCCTCGTTCATTGCCCTCCTTGCCCTTTCTGCCCCCTTCTGTCCCCAAATACACCTTCGTCTGCTTTCATGTCATAGATATTGTATTTTTCTCTGTCATGTAGCTATTTCCTGTGAATTAGAACACTCCCTGCTAGAGGGGGAGGGAAGATCCTAAGACTTTAATCAGAAGGTTCGGGAAGTTCATAAAACTTGTAAGGCTCAGGAAGCTCAGAGAGTTAGTAGATTTGTAGAGCTCCTGCCAAGGATATAAAAGCAGTGAACAAGTTAACTTGTCCCTGGAGCTGACTCCAAGGAGGACAAGGGGCTCCAGGGTTGCAGCTTCCCAAGTCATTCCTCATTGGGTGGCTCTGGAGTGACACAGCCATAGGTACTTTTAAGGGAGAGGTTACTAGGAAAGGGACCATGAGAAAAGCAGGGAGGGGTTCCAAAGCCAGAAAGAAGCTTTGGTTCTGAGAAACAAAGGGAGGTTGTTCCATCTTAAAAGTTTTTAGGGGAGGGGAGAGTTCCACACCACATGACCCAGCCTAGCCATTGAATAGGGATGGAGGAGTCAGGAGGGAACTAGATAGGACCAAAGGCCACAATTCAGGTGGCCATAGGGTCCCTGGCAACAAGAGGCTGGTCTTGCTTTCCTGCTCTGCCTTGGGCCTCCAAACGGGAATAGAGGGTTGGACCTGCTTCTTGCTGTGTGCATAGCAGCAGCAAAAGGGAGCCTGTTAGACTGCTTGACATACTGTGTCCTGTGACCTGGTAATCAACAAAGGAAAAAAAATCTTTCAACATGAATTCTCGGTAATGTGTAGAAACTAGTTAGTAATCATTATCTAAGAAAGGACTAATGGACTAAAATTTAATGGACTAAAATTCTGAATTATATTTTCTCAAAATTATTAAAAAAACAATTAGAAAAGAAACTTTCAAAGTGTGGACAACATGTACTTATTTTGCCAAAGCTTTAGTATAAATACTCAAGTACTTTCAAGTCAGTCTTCTTTATTAGCTGTGTACAAACACTGCATTTTATGAAAAGATTCCTTTGGGTAAAAAAGAAGAGGTATAATTAGTGACCTTAAAAAAATCTTTGGAGAAAATTTACCTCCTAAAAATTATTCTACTGTAAGACAAGTCTTAAAATTTATGAATCATTTAGAATATGAAAAATAAGTTAAACATCAACCTAACAATCATATTTTAACTTGTAGTCACAGAATATTTAGGAGCTATTTCATGTCTATACAAAAATCTCATCTGTTCTAATTCTTAACTTAAATACTCACTATACACAAGGCATTAGGTTATATCCTATTCTGAAGAGTAAAACAAATAATTGGAATTGTTATTTTTTAGACATTAATATAAGAGAAATTTCAAACTTCAAAAGTGCTATTCATAAAAGTAGAGCAATGCTACTAAACTTTTACAATTGCTGGTGTAACTGCATTTACTAAGAACTTTGCTTGCATTTACTCAGAAAACTCTGTAGCCAACACAGGAAGCATTCAACTCCCTTTAAAATTGCATTCTTTTAACTAACAAAAGAGGAACCACTATTGTGTTTGTAACATTGAAGTTGATAAATTAAAGAATAATTTGAGGGAAAATGGTTTTATTCCATTGGAAATAGTTTTCCAGTAGAAAACTAAAAGGCAAATCTTTTGTTCTCCTTAAGAATGCAATTTCTGATTTCAGTTGAATGACATTTGTACCTTATGGATGTTTGGCTCCTCCACCATAGAATTTTTGGTTTCACTGTTGTCCTCTAATGACTTCATCAAGAAAAAATAGCCACATGTCAAAGAGTAAAGATATGTAACATGCAAAACACTGGGGTATTTTTCAAATTATATTGTAAATCAAATTACTAAAAAAAATATAGAAATTAAGTCCTATTCCTAAATTTCACATATCTTAAAAGACGTGTGTGTGTGTGTAGAGTGCAGGGCTGGGAAGTATGAAAACAGTAGCTTAGAAGTTCTTAACCACCACTGTAATTTTTCTTACACTAAGTACATAAACTTTTACTCACTTACTTTGAATTGCTGACATTAAAGAAAGACTGGAGCTAAAATTCAGAGCTACTGGTGCCAGGGTCTAACCAACAAGAAATCAAAGTCAAATTGTTCTCATATACATTGCTCTGCAGTATTTCTGAGAAGCATAACCACTCAAAAACCTCCTCAGGAGAAAGTATAAAATGCTACCTCTCGAATTCGCTTCTACTGATTTGCTAGAAACACTGAATAAACTTGCTGGAGGCACACATCTTTCTTCAGTGGAGAGATGAGGGCTTGTTAGGGGGAAATTTTACAATACCATAAGTTCTCAGAAAAGGAAAGAATAAAGATGAGAGCTGTCAGTTCCTCCTTTTGTCGAGAATAGCTCAAAGAGCCTACCTCCATTTGATTGCAATTATTTTTCAAATACATACAAATACAGAAGGCATTTTATTCTTTTTAAAAGATGCACACGCCAGCAAACTACACTATATAGCAATAGAAAAGATCTGAGGACTTCAAAGAATGATTTAAAAAATGACAAAATTTCATTTTCAAGCACACAAAGGAAAATAATCAGCAATAGTATCAAAATACTCTAAATCATTTCCCGCCCAAACATATAGAACATGTCACATATTTATCTCCTGAGCAGAAAAAAGGTTGCAATGATCATTTTATTAAAATAATACATAGGTGGTAACTTTGTGAATACCAAAAATAAGTTAATCAACTTCCCACTAAAGAATGATTTTATACTAACTATAAAGTTAGGATATTATTTAACTTCATCCAACCTAGATCTCATTGTATTTTTTCATATTTTTATATTTTTTTATCAAAGTCTCTTCAGCTTATCACAAGTAGTTGTTTCTCCCAGGCCTAATATAGAAAATGTGCAGGTATCTTCTATCCCACAAACCCCTGGGATTAGTTTCAAAAATGGGGGGCCTTTGGGCTGGAGATGGCTCAGCGGTTAAGGCACTTGCCTCCAGTGCCTAAGGTCCCGGGTTCAATTCCCCAGTACCCACATAAGCCAGACCCACAAGGTGGTGGCCCTGGTGCGCTCTCTTTCTCTCTCTCTCTCTCTCTTTCTCTCTCTCTCTGTATCTGCTTGAAAATGAATAAATGAAATATAAACTTAAAAAATATTTATTATAAAAAAATGGGGGGGCCTTTAAGAAGTCATTTTCCTTGACCCAGACTATGTAAGGAAATAGATAATAGAGAGAGGCAACCTGGAGCCCAAGTTCCTCCCCTCCCAAAAAGGAAAATCAAACTGTCTCACAGCTAGATTTGTATCCATTCTTACTTTCATCTCGTGGCTTTCTATAAATTGTAAGAGACACAGGCACGATGGGAGGAAATAAGACCCCCCCATTTATTCAAACTGTTAATAAATTCATTTTTCTTGAAAAATAAAGGATCCAAATTTTTCCTAATTAACATTGATTGGGCCAGTGTTTAAAATCCAAATACTCCAAAGGGATGAAATTGTAATTTTGGAAAAAAATAAAATTAAGAAAATGTTATGAGTTTAATACTTATGTTCATGGTTTTGATTATAAATGCAGTAAAAATTATTTTAAAATTTTCATATCATGAAGTTCCAAAAAGCTAAGAATATAGCCAATAATAATTAATATGTGTAGTTGTAATCATTATACATCTTGGTGTGATAATACCACTCTATTGCCTTAAGCATTCTAGGCTAAATCATGTAGGCAATCAAAATTGAAATATTTTCATTAAAAGGAACACTACAGAAAAATTAACAAGTAGACATTTTAAAAAATATAGAACGATGTAGCAGTGCTCTAACACACTACATATGAAAACTATAAAATATAAATATTTAACACATTATATAAAATTACTTAATTGAACAAAATACATTCATATTTTCCTAGATTTCAATATAATAACAATGTACCCATAATGAAAGTCTTCTAAGCAAGAATGTTTTCTTTTTCTGACATGGTCAATTTGAATACGTTTATAAAATCCAACAAATACTAAATAATAGTACTTTAAGTTGCTTATTAAACATTAGTACTTAAATAAAAAGACAATGAGTTATACATGCATGTTCCCTTTTCTTTAGTGTGATGCAATCTTGCCTTGGGCTTGTATGTCTATTGTGAAGGCATTCTATTTCCTTGTTTCTCCAACTAAAGTGCTTGCCCTCTCCCACTTGAAGATCAGCACAAAGTTCAGTGCGAATCAGAATGTGGCCCACAGCTGCCACATCTGAACAGAGGGGAGATGAGGAATCCACTACATAATTATGCTCACTGCTTAAGTTCACCTGATGATTTTTAGTCAAGAAACATTCTCAAGGAAGGAAGATGCTCACTTATATTCAGATGCAAGTTTCTGTGTTATTATCAAGCTGGCATGTTTTAGGAGCACTCAGCTAAGTGACTCCTTTCTTCAAAGAAGCATGTTGGGATGACAATATCAAAATATAATCAAGTTGTTACGGCATAATTGTAGCTCTACTTTATAAACTTTCATTTATCTACACATAATCCATAAAGAAAAAAATGTATATACTTCAAATGTTTTCAGCCTACAAGCCCAACTTCAATAGAGCTTCTATGATATACTCAACTACAGCATGAGCATCATGGGAAGGGGGGAGCCTTGTCTCCTAGGCACTCTATCACTACAAACCAAAACACAAGGCACAAGATTCAGAGTCCTAACTCAGTATCGATAATTACAGTTAATTAAACTCAAGTATGAACTTACTGTTCTCCTCCTTCTGAATAAAATGGGTTTTCAAAAGAAATCTATAAAATGCATCTATTTTTAAGTTATAAATTGTAAACTTAAATAATAAAATAATAAAGATGTTTTAACATATACAAACCTCATTTAGACAACGTTTCTTTGTGAATATATTTCTGATAAAGGTTTCTTGAATCTCTTCTTGTTTCACCAAGTACTGCCAAAGCCTCTTCACAGACAGTGCCATGTGATGTTTGGATCTACAGATAGTAAATTTAATTATATACTTGAAATTTCTGATTAACTTGACACAATTTATTAGTGCTGTATGAATTTTTTATAATAAATTAGCTAGAACCGCACCATCTAATCTAGTAAAGCAGTCAACAAGCTTTTTCCTTTTTTAAAAAATATTTTATTCATTTTCAAGTAGAGAGAGAGAAAGAGAGAGAGAGAGAGAGATACACCAGGGCCACCACCTTGTAGGTCTGGGTCTGGCTTATGTGGGTCCTGGGGAATTAAACCTGGGGCCTTAGGCACTGGAGGCAAGTGCCTTAACCGCTGAGCCATCTCTCCAGCCCAACAAGCTTTTTCTTAAAAGGCCAAATAAGTAAATATTTTAGGATTTGTGAGCCATATGGTTTTAATTACAACCTCTCAACATTGACATCATGATGGGGAGTACCAAACATACAAGTGTCCTGAAATAAAAAATGCTCCAAGTCTAAAACTTCCCTGTAAGTACTGCTGACACGACACTCTGAGAGTTTGGGATTGAGGAGCACTTTGGATTCTTAACTACATGTGTCAGCTAGTCAAGACTACTGGAAATTTCTAAAGGTGAGGCACTTCTTTAACCATGCTCTTCAGACTAGAGACACCCAAAGCTATTACTATGCAGACCACAGTTCTGCCTGGGATCTAATAAAGTTTTAGTTACAAAGCAGGAGTAGGGCTAGATTTGACCCTACTTCTGGCTATAGCTTGCTGACCCCTAAACTAAGTACAGGATCTAGCAAAAAAACAAAATAAATTTTAAGAAATTTTGAATTAGGTATGTCCTTTAGAAGAACCCTAGAAGCACAGCTACCATTAACTGTTACCTATGAATACATACCCGTCCTTGTTACTGATCAATCCAGTCAAGAGCTTCTAAAAGCAGATAAGCCCAGGCTATAGAGATGGCTTAGAGGTTAAGGCATTTGGCCAAAACAACCTGGGTTCAATTCCCTAGTACCTATGTAAAGCCAGATGCACAAAATGGTGCATGCATCTGGAGTTCATTTAAAGTGGCTAGAAGCCCTGGCACACCTATTCTCTCCCTGCCTTTCTCTCTCTGCTTGCAAATAATAATAAAAAATTAAAAGAATATAAACTAACAGTGACACTAAGGTACTGAACGCCCTGTAAGCTGAGTAAACATTTCTTTGTGGCAGGATTTTCTAGATAAACCAATCACTGCATAGACTTACCTTTTGGTGCAAACTTTCCTCATGGACCATGAAACAGCTGCTAAATGGCTATTATCTGCTTCAGAGTAGATGTCAGTAAACTACAGTCCTCAAGCCATAGCTAATTAACCCTACCCTGTATTTCCAAAACTAAAGTTTACAACACCAAGCCTCCCTTTGAACTTACTATGGTTGCTGTCCTTTACGTCAGAGTTAAGTAATCATGACAATACACTCTAAAAAGTCTAAAATACTATCTGAACCTTTGCCACTAAAGCTCACTAACCTATGAAATACTGACATTTCACAAAGACACAGATTTGCGCTTAGAGCAGAAAGTGAAGCATGGATCTTCGATATTTTTCCAATAAATACTACCCGACAATCTGACTCAGTAAAACTTCTACTTAAAATAGTGTATATTCTTAAGCCTACTTGAAAGGAGTGTTTGTAGGTTCCAGTAAAGCTTTATGGCGAAGAATTGCAGGTCCTGCAGACAAAGTCTCTTCAGAAGTATGACTTGAGATATAGTTTTGAGGTGGTCCACCATGAATTTCAAGACGTCGGAGAAGAACTTGTTCCCAACACTGAAGAGTTTTTAAAACTGCATGACAAAGAGGTGAACTAACTGGTAGCTCTAAAAAGGGAAAATATAATTCATCCATGGTTATTTCTGAAGTAAAGTGGTCCTAAAACTAAAATACGATATTAATACAGACTTTGTAGGGACATGTGAACATAGAATATGGTGGTTTGGAAAAAAAACAATGGCATATATCTTTGTTTGAACATTACTAATTCTGACTTTATACATAAAATATACTTGAGGGCTGAAGAGATGGCTTAGCCATTAAGGCGTTTGCCTGCAATGCAGAAGGACCTGAGTTCGATTCCCCAGTGCCCATGTAAAGCCAGATGCACAAGAGAGCGCATGTGTCTGGAGCTCATTTGCAGTGGCTGGAGGCCCTGTTGTGCCCATTCTCTCTGCCTCTCTCTGTCTGCCTCTCTCTCTCTCTCTCTCTCTCAAATAAATAAATAAAATATTTTAAAAAATATATATATACTTGAAGATTATAAAAATATATGTGGAAAGAAAATGAATTGCTTTAATTTGTACCATTCCTATATATCATACAACTGTAAGATTTATTTAAAAAATAAAAATAAGCAATATAAATAATCTTTACCATGAAATTCAGCACTTTCAGTTATGCTCCTGCACACTCCTAAGTCTACTTTCAATGTAACTATTTCTATTCAGCTCCTCACATCTAAGTAACATTCTTTTTTTGTTTGTTTGTTTGTTTGTTTTCGAGGTAGGGTTTCCCTCTAGTCCAGGCTGACCTGGAATTCACTCTGTAGTCTCAGGGTGGCCTTGAACTCACGGCGATCCTCCTACCTCTGCCTCCTGAATGCTGGGATTAAAGGCGTGCGCCACCACGCCCGGCTCTAAGTAACATTCTTATATTCTGAGTTATTGATTTTTAATTTTAAATATGATCTACTGATTTAATACTATAGAATATGAAAATACACTTTTCCTTTCTCCATCATATCAACAGTCACATAAAATTTTTGGTTAAGGGCTGGAGAGATGGCTCAGAGGTTAAGGCACTTGCCTGCAAAGCCCAACAAGCTGGATTCAATTCCCCAGTACTCATATAAAACCAGATGCACAAAGTGGTGCATGCATCTGGAGTAGTTTGCAGTGGCTAGAGGCCCTTGTATACCATTCTCTTTCTCTCTCTTTCTCCTTGCAAATAAATAAATAAATAAGTTTATTTTTTAGTTAAATTGGTATTTTAGTATTTACTGTTTATGTGAAAACATAGCTCAAGTTAAAACAGATGGTTCTCCATCATGATTCTTTTCTTCTACACAACCATTTCTCCATGATGCCGTGGGGTTTGCCAAGTCATCCCTCAGGCACTGTGCCTCTTCAATATTGTCCTTCTCAAACCTCTAATAGCATGATTGGAAATTTTATAGATCTTTTGGTTAAAAGAAACCCATCTTTTATTTTAGGAAGTCATGAAACCTTTTTCTACTATTTGAAAAAATAAAGAATAGTAAACTAAATCAGTGACACCATTAGTTTCCGTTGATTTATTACCTGCGAGATCATGACCTGCAAAGGGATAAAAAGTCTTCAAATTGTTGAGCACCAACTGCACCATCGCCAATCGCATCAATGACCAACTAAGAATAAAGCAAAGGTGGCCGTTAAAGATGATGCAGGGATTTAGACACGGTTGCGATCCCTTGACATCACAATTCTACAAAGAACCGATACTGAAAATGTATCTCCACAAATCATAATAGTATATACATGCAATTATATGTCAGCATTACCTAAAATAGAAGAGTAGCAATAACCAAAATGTCCATCAGGAGAGTACTAATTAGCTTTAAAATATAGAATTTTAGGGTAAGCAGGCTGGAGAAATAGCTCAGTGGTTAAAGGTGGTTGTTTGCAAAGCCTGCTCATCCAAGTATGACTCCCCAGTATCCACATAAGGCCAGACACACAAAGTGGTACATGCATCTGGATTTCATTTGCAGTGGCAAGAGGCCTTTGCATGCCCCCATATCCTCTTTCTCTCAAATAAATAAATAAATAAATAAATATAAATAAATAAACAGAATTTTAGAGTAACCATAAATTAGAAGTGTTAATGTGGAGAGAACTCCAGGATGCACTAGAAATTAAAAAGCAAATGTCAGAACAGTATACACGGTGTGCTGTCCTCTAGCCAGAAGGCAGGGGTAGTAATGTAGATGTACTTAAGGACAGAGAAACTAATACAAGTGGATATCTGTAGTAGGCCTAAAGAAAGGATTGAGTGGAAAAGAGACATATTATGCTTCTGACTATATCATTATATAATTGAACTTAAAATTAATTTCAGGTGGAACACATTTATTATTTTTATTCTTTGGTTTTTTGGAGGTAAGGTCTCACTCTAGCCCAGGCTGACCTGGAATTCATTCTGCAGTCCCATGGTGATCCTCCTACCTCTGCCTCCCGAGTGCTGGTATTAAAGGCGTGCACCACCGTGCTGGGTAGTGGAACACATTTATGTCCTTCAATTACCATTGACTGTGGTGGAGTACACAATTCACTATCTTAGACACTAAGTACAGCATACGGTGCACAAGCACCACCAGCACAAATCACCCTGCAACCTATGCTCACACAGGACCGCAGTGTCCCTCCTCATCGGGCCTTGGGTGGCACCAGTGTCCTTCTTTCTGCCTCTATTAACTACTCTAGGAAATGCATGGCAGAACCACACACCACCTATATTTGGGTGGCTGTGCTATTTCATTTAGCACAATGACCTCAGGGTTCATTCATGTGGCATGTGGTAGAACTCCCTTCCTTTTTAAGGTTAAATAATTCTCCACTTACACACATGCCACGTTTTGCTTAGCCAGTTTTTAAATTTTAAATATGATCTACTGATTTAATACTGTAGAATATGAAAATACACTTTGGCCAGAGAACCATCTCAAGTGTCATTCCTCAGGAGTGTCAACAACATTTTTATTTCTTTGGGGCAGAGTATATCTCATTGTCTTTGAACTGGCCTAATTAGGTTAGAATGGCTAACAAGCAAGCCCCAGAGATCTCTGGGGCTTCTATCTGTTTCTCCATGGCTGTGGTTACCTGTACGTAACATCATGCTCGACTTTCTCCCCATGGGTTCTGGGATTGAACTCAGGGTTTTCATGCTTGAAAGGCAAGCATTTTGCCAACTGAGCTGTCTCCTCAACCCCTGTATTTTTCATTTTTAAAGAAACCACTATACCATTTTCCACAGTAGCTGCACTATTTTATATTCCTACCAGAAGGGCACAAAGGCTCTAATTTATCACCATGTTGGCCAACACTGTTGTTATTTCTGTAGCCACCATACTGATGAGTGTAAGATAGTATTCAACTATGGTGGGACGCTTGCCTGACACTGAAGGTGTCCTCTGATTGTGAAATGCGTGTCATGGCACACGTACGTCTGCACTCACATACATGAACATCATTACACACAAACACCCAAAGAGAGGAAGTGAAGTTTCCCCTAGAGAAATGTCAGTTATACTTCAGCATTCATCAGTGTTGTTTTAAAAACATGACTTGCGCAGGCTATGACTTAACCATTCCACACCTGTATGAATTTGAATTTGAATGCTCGTGGAGATGGAAATCTGAACGTAAAGCATCAGCGTCGTCCTCATCATCACTTTCCAGACTCTCCTCCGAGTCATACTCGACTCTGCTCTGGGAAGGGGGCAGAAAAGGCTGGAACAAAAATTAAGCAACTCATCATCCAAATGTGTGATTTCATACATCCAAGCATATTATAGTCTAATAACAATATCCTATCTGCAAATATTTCACTATAAAAAGTAAAATAACTAGTATTTATCATATTATTTCTGATATATTATAAAACTTCTGTATTTATCCAGTCAATGAGAAATTCTTAATTTTCCTAAGACTGTGTCAAAATGTCAACTTGCCAGAAGACAGTATTTTTTTAGCCAGGGCTTCACTATGTATGTATGTATGTATGTATGTATGTATGTATGTATGTATGTATGTATGTATGTGTGTGCCCAGGCTAGTTGTGAGCCTGCTGTCTTCCTGCCTCAGCTCCCAAGTGCTGGGGTTTTAGGCCAAGGCCACTCCTTTTGAAATAACTTCATCCTTTCCTTAAAACTACCTTCTATATTGATGTTATGTTTAGCTTCGCTAAATTCCTGTCTGTCCATTTATTATCTTTCAAATGGCAGTAATTCCAACACAATTTGAATTTCTTTCTCAGTACCATCACTTTGCCTTTAGAAAATTTATTTATTTATCTGCAAGGGGAGAAGAGAGTGAAAAAAGGGGAAGAGAGGGAATGGGTATGCCAGGACCTCCAGCTGCTGCAAGTGAACTCCTACACTGGCTTTCCATAGGTACTGGGGGATTGTACCCAGGTCATTAGGCTTTGCAAGCAAATGCCTTAATTGCTGAGCTATCTGTCCAGCCCTTTTTCTTTTTAAAAATATATTTATTTATTTGCAAGCAGAGAGTTAGAAAATGAGCATGCCAGGTCATCCAGCCACTGTGAATGAACTCGACACATGCGCTAGTTTGTGCATCTGGCTTTAGTGGGTCCTGGGGAATTGAAGCCAGGTTGTGAGGCTTTGCAGTCAAGCGCCTTAACCACTGACCCATCTCTCCAACTCCACTTTTCCTATTTCTGATGCACTTTTGCCTTAGTTACCATTATCCAATGCTTAAAGTAGCATATGGGAGACAAGGGAAAATAACTACATGCCACGTTGTCTATGTGAGAGTTAATGACACTAATTAACCAATCACTGTCAGACTTTGAAAACACTGATGTAAATGTTTACTAATCACAACATTCATGTGCTATTCACACATGTGGAATCAAGAACTATAAGGAGAGGCTGGAGAGATGGCTCAGCAGTTAAGGCACTTGCTTCCAGTGCCTAAGGCCCTGGGTTCAATTCCCCAGGACCCACATAAGCCAGACCCACAAGGTGGTGGCCCTGGTGCGCTCTCAATCTTTCTTTTTCTCTTCTTGAAAATGAATAAGTAAAATATTTAAAAATAAATAAAAATAATAAAATATTTAAAAAAAGAACTATAAGGAGCAGGGCGTGGTGGTGCACACCTTTAATCCCAGCACTCGGGAGGCAGAGGTAGGAGGATCACCATGAGTTCAAGGCCACCCTGAGATTACACAGTGAATTCCAGGTCAGCCTGGACTAGGGCGAGACCATACCTTGTAAAAACAAACAAACAAACAAACAAACAAACAAAAAAGAACTATAAGGGAAGTGTGTATTTTGTGCAACTCCATATAATATATCGTGGTAAATTAAGTTCCAGGTGATGATGCTATTGAACTGATCACTGGTAGATGAAGTGTGTGTCTGACAAAACAATTCAGAGCTGTGTGGAGTACCGAAAACAAAAGAGGGCCTATGGGGCAGCTCAGTGATGAAGGAGGCTTTTCCAAGACTGGGTAAAAGAAAGATGGAACGGGAGGGGAGGAGAGAGAAGGCGAGAGAGAAGGCAATGAAAGATGACCAGACAGCTCTTTAACTGCAGGTGGTCTTCATTCCTGAGCCACTTTTGAGTATGTAACATTAAAGAGCTAACTGAATTATATTTTTAACTTATTTAAAAACTTGGTTGAGTTTAAAATGGAATCATAACTTATCAACGTAACCTGATACAAATAAAACATTTCAAAGCCAAAGGGGGCAAATATTTAGAAGCACCTACAATTAATTACTTATTTTAAACTCCTTCATTTCCATGTCACAATGTAAATGCTGATTATATAACACTTTTATTACCTTGGCTATGAAATAGTCCCAGATACTTAGCTCAGGTGGGATGAATTTCTCCTTGGCTGTTAGTAACTCCTGGCTTACTGGTGAGGAGCCAGAGGTCAGTGAGGCAGATTCTTTGCAGGGCACTTTTGCTGGCCTAAAACGTTTGTTTTGTTTTTCTCTTTCTTCGACTAATGGAGAAACTGAGAAAAGAACAAAGTTTTATTAAACCAAGTACTACTTTCACCCCCCTTTTGCAGAAAAGCTAAAGTTAACTACAAATAACATATAAAAAGTTAAGATAGAGATTGTGAACTATAGAGCAGGTAAGATAGGTGGTGCACTGAGCCAAAAGATTCCTTTGAAGGGCAACCTCCACTTTCACCTTAACTAGCCCACCACTCTGAGTGCTGCTTTATCAACTGTGTATGTGAGATATGAAATGATACACCTGCCTATAAATCAGGCCACAATTCAGGTAGGTTTGTGTAGGAAATTTTCCAAGTCTTTGTACTTTGTGTTTTTTTTTTTTTTGAAGAGTGTTGCTAAGGATTCAACCCAGATCCTCATGCATGTATACTAAGTACACACTTTATCAGTGAGCTACCTCACATTAGCACCTACTTAAAAAATACATAGATAGATAATAGAATGAATATATTAAAAGCAGCAATTCCTGAAATTCTCAAACAACTGATCTCATACATATAAAACTATATTTTTTCATTGAAAATCTTTTAAAATTTGAGTACCAGAACTACTAAATTAAATTGATTCAAACAAAATTGACTCTGAGATAGAATTATCTTTTTTTTTCGAGGTAGGGTCTCACTCTAGTCCAGGCTGACCTGGAATTCACTATGTAGTCTCAGGGTGGCCTTGAACTCACGACAATACTCCTACCTCTGCCTCCCAAGTGCTGGGATTAAAGGCATGCACCACCACGCCTGGCAAGATGGAATTTTCTAGTCAATGGAATTACACAGAAGAGAAAGTACTATTTTTATTTTTATACTTTCTAAATGTTCTCTACAGCTACATAACCTCTCAGTATTTATCCCTAGAATACTAAAAACATTAGCACTTTAAAAAGTGAAAGTCATACTTTTTTTGGGGAGTGGTGGTGGTGCTGGTGACAGATGCCTTGGCCCTGCAAATACTAGATAAGAACTTAGTATCACTGAGTACCATCCTTATCTGACACAACTGTTTTTAATCAATACTAAGCCACAGGATGCAAATCACATGCACAGAATTAGGGATCTTGTAGACACAACATGATCTAATGTACAGGAAACAGTTCACATTAAGCCACACCAATATTTTCTTCCAATGGTTCCAATGAGATTTCACTTACCTCCCAAAGGGATAAACATTTGTGCTGTAATACAATCTTATCATTTGAGGCTATTCAGCCTGAAGACACAGTATACACACACAATATACTAAGGTAACTTCCAAGAAGAGGAAAAATGAATATTAGAATCCAAAAAGATTACTAAATAGTGGCACCACTGTAATTTAATTTGTCAAGTGATTAGATTTTTACATTTTAATCTGTGTAAATTTTTCTTTGAGCTTCTAAACATCTGATAATCAAGTTTCAATATATATAGTGCATTCATTAACATACATTCTAAAACTAAAAATGAAGAGGAAACTGGATATAGAGCTTATGCACTTTTGCTAAAGAAAAGCCATAAAGAATTAAGCACAGACAAAAATTTTAAAATTCTATTTCTTAGTTATTTTGCTCCACAGACTTTACTTCCAGAAGTTGGCTTCCATGTCAAGATAGTAGGCTGTACAGATAGAGATATCTGTTTTCCCTGAAGAATCCCTCCCTGACCTTCAGCACATCCTGTACTACATAGTGTCGGTTGAAGCTACTTTCTTGTTTCCTGGGATAAAGCACCTGAGCAAAAGCAGTTGATGGGAGGAAAGTTATTATTTTGGTTTACAGTCTCAAGGGTAAGTTTCATGATGGCAGGGGAGCATGGCATGAGCAGATCTTGGAGATCACCTTGTTGCCACAGCAGGTGGACAACAACAGCAGGAGTTAGCAGATTCTAGCAAGTGGGAACTGGCTATAACACCTCTAACCCTGCCCCCCAACAACACACCGTGTGTGTGTGTGTGTGTGTGTGTGTGTGTGTGTGTGTGTGTGTGTGTTTCTAGGTAGGGTCTGGTTCTAGCCCAGGCTGACCTGGAATTCACTATGTAGTCTCAGGGTGGCCTCAAACTCACAGTGATCCTTCTATCTCTGCTGACTGAGTGCTGGGATTAAAGGTGTGCACCATCAGGCCCGGCATAAAAATATATTTTCAAGTGCTTTTTTTTGTTTCCAACAAGACAAGTCCCAAAAGGGGCATATCCACTTTCTTTTACCATCAGAAGTACTTTAAGATAAAATGTATAAGATGCATGGAAAAACTCCTCAAAACTAAATATAAAACATAATTTTACAAATAAACTTCCAAGATCCCAATAGGAAAAAGTTAAAAGTAATGAGTTAAAGGTATTTCTCAATCATCAAAGAATCAGATTCATTTAAAATTCTGACATGATGAGACGGAGACATGGCTCAGCTGTTAAGAGCACTTCTTGAGCGAGTGTGAAGGCCTGTGGAGGAGGCCCGAGTTCAAATTTCCAGGACTCACATATAGATCTAGGTCATGCGGGCCTTGCAGTCTGTGACATCAGACTCACAGGAAAGCACAGGCCAGCGCTCCTGCTGCGGGAAAGTGCATAGGGCACAGCATGGACACATGTACATGCACACCCCACCCCTCCCCACGCCCCACCACAGCACACACATACCAGCAAAATAAAATAATAACTTGACATGTCCCTCTACAGGTATCAAAAGAATGCGTGACTATTAGGATCTTCCTAGAAGCATTACCTCATACAATTCCTTGTATCTCTCTGTAAGGATCCATAAAAATAATTTATAAAAAAATTTATAATATCTGAATTGAAAGTAGTGATTTGTCTCCAAATCATATACCAAAGCAGATTCCAATATAGTTGGTGTGTAAAATGATTCACTGAAATATAGAAGGAAAATACCACAACTTCTACACAGACTTATTTTAGTAAGTTGAAGGGGAAGGAAGGCAGATAAAGGAAGGGGCTCAGAGAAGAAAACAAAGAGCAAAGTGGGGATAGGAGGAAAGGAGAGGGAGGAAAATAGTGAGGAAGAAGAAAATAAGCTTAATCAATGTTTAAAACCTGAACCAATGGCTACTATACACACATGTGTGTGCACGTATGTGAGTAATGAGGGTTTGCTCAGGAATATTTGATACGCAGAGCTACATTACTGTATTTGAATATTAGTCTTAAATTACCACAAATGTCACAGATTGGTTCTATCTATAACATTTCAGTTCAAACTCAACAAATTTATGGGAAATTTGAATAGTGGAATGTTACTTGGATTTAAAGAGGAAGGAAGTCAATCGCATGCAGAAACATGGATAAAATTTGAAGATAAACAATCCCATCACAGAAAAGAGGAATACTGTATATCATTCTACTGATATTGCTTATTTTAAATCATCAAATTCTTGGGAATGAAAACTAGAAATGTGGCTGGAAAGGGCAGGAAGAGGGGAGTGAAGTTGTTTAATGGGTATCATTCCAGATTTACTAAGAAAATTTCTGGAAATTTGTTTCACAACATCAATATTTTTAACAATATAAAGCTATACATTTAATAGTTAACATGGTATATTTTATGCTTAGCATAATTAAATATTAGAATGAAGGAAACATGTATCATAATTTAAAAATTAAGGCTATGGGTATAATTCAATGAAGGAGCACTTCCCTATCATCTATAAAGTCCTGGGTTCCATCTTGAGTACCACACACACACACACTAAATTACAGTGGAGAATATGTATTCAATTCATTTTGCTGCAGGACTTAAAACAGCCCAACCTATTAGAAAACAAGACTAGAGTGCTGGGAGTGATGGTGGCCACCATAGGATTGTTTTAATCAGGTGAGCACACCTGATGAGTGAGGGAATCCGGGTCAGAGAAAAGAGGCCTCCAAAGTGACAGTTTCCTGCTCTGTGACCAGGCTTTAAGAGTGAAATAAAAGAAAACTTATTTTCGTAAAAATATATTCATGCACATTTTTTGGAATAATTCTTCCATCTCCTGTGTATTTTCCACTCATAAAAATTTGCCTTCCCTAGGCTTTATAAAATGTTATTTAAACATTAAGTTTAAATTAATATTGGATGCCCATCAAAAATAAGTCTAAGATACTTAAAAAGATACAATCTCTTCCCCAGAAAAATTAATTTTTTCAGCAGCCTTTTAAATAAAAGTTCTTCACAACCAATCACCAGAAGAGTTTTCAACATGTTCAATTATATTTTAAGTTGCTGATTTTATACTAAACATTACATATGCTTACCTTTTCTGCTCAAGAAATTTTGCTATTTTGCTAAGTGAATGATGACAACAACCTGTGATAATCACTAAATATAACACATTTAACTTTTTATATAAAAGTTCCAGTAAAAAGCAAAACATTTGGATTTTCTGATCTATAGTTAACATAATAAAATGCCAAAAAGATGCTTTAAAATATCACTAGCAGCCTCATAACAAAAAGCATGACATACTTATCATAAATAATTCAATTTGGCCATAAGAAAATCATTATTGTAAATTTATTCAGATAAAGACAGAAAATTAAAAAAAAAAGAAAATTCAATGGTCCTATAATTGCAAATTATCACAAAATGCAGTAAAAAGTTTTAAAATAAAAGTTTTGCTTTGCAGTATGCAATAAGAAGCAAAAGTATGGATTTCTAACTGTTAGCAGAGAATAATTTTTGAAAATTGCTTTTGCTTAGCTAATTCTCAATTGTAATAATTAACCATAACAAAGTGATTAAGAATATAGCTATCCTACAATTTAAGTGAAAAATCAAATTCTTATGTGACAAAAATCACAAAAAAAATTAAATTTGGCTAAAAATTAAATTTCTACATTATGTACATTAACATTCTTATTAAGAATTCTGACCTTCCACAGTATAGTAAAAAAAAGTCATTTTAAGTTATAAAGCTTAAGTCATGTTTAAATACTGTGTCACTAAAATTATTAGAACATCAAGGATATAGCAGCCATTTAGAGAAAAATATAATTTAAATTTAGTCCATGATGACATTATGGTAATAAAATTAAAATCACAATTTATGCCAGAAAAATATCTCTCCTGGTATGAAAAGTGTCAATATTTTTAGAAAGAAATATTTAGGGGTTCTAAACAAGCATATAATTTCAATATATAATATTGTTGTACTGATTAAGTCATCAGGAAAATGAAATATTTTAGACTTCTCAGTTTTCATTCAGTTAAATTTAAAAGCTTGAAATTAAACTATAATTCTGACTGAAGTCATACTAACTTTTCTGAAACACATGATTTTATCCTCTTAGCTAGAAATGCCCACTGAATACTGAATAAGTACTCTCTTGGAACCTAAAATTTATCAGACTGCTGTGTCTCAAAAGCTGAGATTTCAGGGTTTTCCTTCACAATGGAAGCCATCATTGCTTCTCTTATCTTGATTGTATTTTGGTCCTCAGATCTTTCTCTCTGGTTTCAGATCCTTACTCCAGCCTTCACTGGGTGTTGCCCCCAGTCTTCCCCTTCTTCCCTCCCTCCTCCTCTTCTCTTCTCTCCTGGCTCTTTCAAATGAAATCAGCTGCAGAACAAAAGGCATGCATGCTTCTGTGTGTGCTCCTGCCATTACTGCCATGATCACATTCAGAGTGTCTCTGTTCTCACAGAGAGATCAATATCACAGAATACCAGACTAAGGAATCGTGTTTCTAATTGTCTATGATATTTGTTTATGATGTCCCCAATCCAAGAGGTAATATAGAGATGTGATAATTTTTAGTCATTTGATATTTTTTGACTATTGAGATTGAGTAAATAGGAAATAACTTATGAAGATCCTTATAGTGGTACTTAGAAATAGTCATGCAATGAAAACGTGGTCACAAACAACACTGAATCTGAGTTCTTAAGGATCAATCTAGACTTTGAGCAAGACTCTTCATATATATTTATGCTTAGCTGGAACCAGGGCAAGTGATTTGGCTCAGTGGCAGAGTGTGTGCTTGTCTAACATGAACAAGGTTCTGGATTTTTTTTAATGTTTATTCATCTTTATATGGGCTCAGTTTTCAGCATCACACACACACACACACACACAAAAAAAAAAAAAAAACGGAGGGAACTGTGACCAGATGACTGGTTAATAAGAATATATTTTCATGCTTTAAAAACATATGTAGACATTGCTTAGCAAAAATTTGTATTCATTTTAATATTCCATAATAATGAGATTATAGTCTTAACAAAATTCTCAGAACATATTAAAAACAGCATAAGTTAATGTATCAATTATTAATTTAATTATTAGCCCATACCTATGAATCTTATTCCTGTTAGGGTATTAAATTTTTTTCCTGAATTGTCTTTAAAGCTTATAGTGCAAGGTAAATTTCATATAGATTTTTTTCCTGGTTTTTAAAAATTGAGGCAAAGAAAAGAAAGCAGAGGAAATAAGTATAAAAATCATAAAAGGGATGCTGTGAAAACTAAATATTAACATTAATTAAAAATTAAGTATTTTGTTTCAAAAGAAAAAAGATTAATTTGATAAACAAGGTAAATCTGCACTTAAAATTTCGAAAGAAGAAATGCGGAAGAAATTTTAGTTTAGTCCAAAAGCCAAGGAAGGACCAGAGGCGTAAAACCATGACTACAGTAGTAGTAAGTTAGGGTGCTGGATAGGTAAGTGCCAGGCGCAGAGCCAAAATTGTCTTCAAGGAAGGTAGAGACCCAGACAGGAAGAGGACAAAGGCTCCTTCCCATGCTGCCACAGTGTGTGGGCAGGTCAGACATTCTGAACAGACTCAATCTGAAGTCCATATCAACCAATATCAACTAGTGAAGCAAGAACAAGCTGCTTCTACCTCAGAGAATCTACTTTTGGAAATACTACTTGGTTGGCATAAAGCCACACTCATTTGTTTACATTGTCCACGGCTGCTTTTCTGCTACAAGAGTAAAAATGAACGGTGTGAGGCAGAATTCTGCCAACAAACACCACTGGCCTCTGCTCAACACTATAGATAAAAGATTAAGCATGTGGAACTAAATCTTTGTCTCTTTCCTGGTGGGAGATGGGAAGGAGATAGAATGCTGAATGAATCAACCGCTTCAGTGAAGGGGATGATGTGAAAACTAGGTCATCAGGATTTTTTATTATAAGATCAGTGGAAATTGCTTTAGGGAAGTAATGCTTGCCAATACCACTAATAATACTTTGCAAGTGTTTTAACAAGATAATCCCTGTTCTAATTTTCTTTTAGTATAGTTTCACTCAAAAATATTTTATCAGTTATGGTTATAGGCTTTAGCCACAACTTATCGTAATAAATCTAAATTCAAGTGTTTTCTTTTTATTCTCACATATCCACTGCCAAATAGCTGACCTTCCAAAACATAACCATGCAAGCCTACAAACATGCAGGGAGGAACTGCATTAGATTCACAAAGAGATAGATAAACTCGCTAACTTTCTCTCTTAAAATGTATGCACAGGCTTTGTCTGTGATGGCACAGGCCTTTAGTCCCAGCCAGGAAGACCACTGTAAGTTCAAGGCCAGCCTCGACTGCAAAGTGAGGGACAGGTCAGCCTGGGCTAGAGCGAGACATTACCTCAAAAAATGAAATGAAAAATGTTTATTTACTTAATATCATTATAGCTTATTTTCCTTTTTATTTTTTTTTATTTTTTATTTTTAATATTTTATTTATTCATTTTCAAGCAGAGATGAGAGAGAGAGAGCGCACCAGGGCCACCACCTTGTGGGTCTGGCTTATGTGGGACCTGGGGATTGAACCCAGGGCCTTAGGCACTAGAGGCAAGTGCCTTATCCGCTGAGCCATCTCTCCAGCCCTATTTTTATTTTTTTATTATCCATAATTAGATACATTTAATGAACCAATAATGAATTGTTATCCCCACTTCCCCAATGCTCGCTCCTCTTTCCTATCCCCAATCAGCTGGATATCCTCCTCCGTGGGCAACAGCTAATTTTCTTTATCCAACCCTACATATTAAGTCTTAAATCTACTACATATAATCCTCAAAACTGGAAAACCATGATTATTAAATGTTAATAAATCACAAAAAAGGAAGGTAGAAAACATCATGAGACTTCTTTTAATTTAGAAAGTGTACTGCGTCTACCTTATTTGAAGATAGATGTAACATTAGAAATGAAGGGGGAATACAACTGTTTAAAATATTTGCTTTTCATAGTAAATGAACACTTAGAAATCCAGAAGCAAATGGCCAGTCATAATATGCAAATGATAAAGCAGCCTCATATCAAATGTTTTTCTAGTCATTTCAAGCCATAGTGTGATTTTTTTTATGATTAGCAAGCACTGATTTGTTTTACTGTTTTGTTTTTGTGCACTTATTAACACTAAAATTTAACAGGAAGTATCCAAAAGGAGAATTTAAAAGCAGAACAAAATAGCAGAAATAGTTTCTTAAATGCTAATCACTGTCTTAAATCAAAAATATGGCTTGTTTAAAGGAAATGTTATCTATAAATGCTAAACAAAACAATTTGTTTCATTCTACCCAACCCCTCAAAAACAACCCAAAGCAAGCTAAATTGTCAAAGCCTATTTCTAAAGCTAGTCTCTTGCCTGAAAGACTGGGAGGACTATGAGAACTGATGGCTGACAGAGCTTTGGAAAAGCCCACACATTCCATGGAGAACACCACTACCTGGTGTGGACTAGGCATAGCAAAGTGCCTTCCTGCCAAAGAAAGAAGAGAGAAGCTGTATTTGGGACAATAAAAACCAATGTTACAGTGTATTTCAAAAGAAATGAAAATTTTTATAAGGCTTAATAAATAAAATTATATTACATAGTTCTAATCTTCAGTGCAAGAGAATTTAAAGATTGAAAATTGTAACAGAAACTTTAATGTTTCATGTTCACCACAAAATTATTCATTAATGCTTTAACAAAATAGCCTCGTGTAACAAGAGCTTTATGTGAAAAAAATTAAAATTATTTATTGACAAAATTATCACTCAGATGAATAAATAAAACTTCAGCTTTAAAAAAGAGAAAAGATGAAAACCTTACCGGCTAGAGCTTTTGTATGTGTCTGCTCCTTGGGAGCATGCACTCCTCCACCAAACACTGCAGACCACATCTTCTCGTTGAGAGGATGGGCTACGATCCGAAATAGCTCATTGCTGGAATGTGTTGCCAGGCCATGGATGAAGAGACTGAGATAGACTGCTGTGAGGATCTCACAGAGCAAAACTGTGAGTCCTGACTGGGCTTCTTCACCAGAAGAATTCAAAAGCCGAATTAAACAAGTTATTCCTATTATAAAAAACAAAGATCACTTCCATTTATGATACATTATTTTTATCTTTATTATCCTTATTTAGATACACTGCATGAGCAAATCGCATGATGGTGCTCCCGTTTCCCTCCTCCCTGTCCCCAAACCACTGGGGGCCCTCCTCGGTGGGCATACTGGATCAGACCATGTGGTAGAAAGTCATGAATAGCTCAGAAGGTAGCCAGGATCCCCCCACTTTTATGTTGTTGCTGAGGAGGGCAATGTCTCTGGATAGTCTCCCCCACCATGGCTCTTAAAGACTTTCCGCCCCCTCTTCCGCTTAGTTCCCTGAGACATGGTGGTTGAGTTTTAAGTCAGCTTTATTTATAATACATTCTTAAAGTGAAAACTCATCTATTTTTAAAATTTTATTTACTTAACATTTTTAATATGTTTAAGAAAAAACTCACACAGATATATAAATTATTTGTACCTGGCCACTGAGCTGGTGAAGTGTTGGGAGTTATTGATTCATCTAAGCTTCCTGTTCTCAAGGAATGTCGATGGGGAAGCAATACTGTCTGATATACCATTCCAGTGAACTGATTTGTTTGAAATGAACTAAGGAAAGAAAACAATACTGAAATCTATAATGAATTTCATATGTGACACAAGATTTAGAAATAATATCTAGGAAAAAAAAGAAATAATATCTAGGGTACCTTTTAACAGAAATTTTTATTGTTATACTCTTAAGTCTAAGTTGTATACTCTATAGTCCTATATTAAAATAGTACCACTGAAGTATAAATATACACATTTTCTAAGTTAAAACATATTGGATATGTTTTAAGTATACTTATTTAGAGAAAGACAAAGAATGGGTAAAAATGAGAAAAAAAACCCCCAATCATTGTTAGCAAGTTTACATCTAAGACTTTAAGACAAGATTATTTGATTCAAAATAAAGTAAGTCTAGGTTCAATTTCCTATTTAATGGTCAGCTTACTTTACACCAGACACTGACTAAGGCCCTGCACAGTAGAAAATACAATTTTTGTCCGCATAAAATTTATACCCCTGTGGGGGAATCAGATGACAATAAGTCCATCTTATTGTTCTCAGTGATCAATTTATGGGCATCCCCAACAACAAAGTTTAGCAACAAAAATAGTATTATAGTGGCATAAAAGCAGACACAGAATGGAGCCCTAATCAAGGAGTCCAGGTCAAAGGAAATAATGGATGACGGTAAAGTGGATCTACACATGCAGAAGAATGAAACTAGACTCATCGACACAAATACCAATGCAAATGGAATGAACTCTTAATGCAACAGGAGAATAAAATGGGAGATGCTTCAAGATACAGGCTGCTTCTAATCAAGCCTCAAGAGCAGAAGCAAGCATGGACACATGTGATTTTATCAAATATACAGCAAAAGAGAAAAAAAGAAAATGAAAGAAGAGATTATTTGCAGAATGGAAGAAAATACTTGCGATCTGCACATCTGATGAAGGATTAATATTCTAATATTTAGGATTTAAGAAACTCAAGAGCTCCTCCCCCACAAAACTCCAATTATAAAATGGGGAAATGATCTCAACAGGCATTTCTCAAAAGGCATCCAAATGGCCAATAGGAACATAAAACAAAACAAAACAAAACAAACAAAAAATAAACTCAGAGTAAATTCCAGGTCAGCCTAGGCTAGAGTGAGATCCTACCTCAAAATACCAAAAAAAAAAAAGTATAGGCAAAAATTTTTTAGTATAGGATAAACAGCATTCATTTCAATATGCCAGCCATGTGCTTTTTGTATTGTTGAAAGAAAACTTCTCTATATACCTCTGAATGAATAACGTGTGCGACAACATTGTTAGAAGATATTTACCTGTAGTTATGACTACCACAAAGGCACTGGTAGATACAAGCAGAAAGCGAGGCTGCTAATGTGTGCATTACATATACCTGAAAAAAGCAAAAACAAAATGAAGTGTAAAGTTTTAGATATAAATTTTCCAAAACAGAATATGAACAGCACTTTCAAAGATGAAAATTCTTGCCTCAATAAGCTATTTTCTTTCTTCTTTTGTTTTTCTATAACACATTTTCACCTGCAGAAGTCATTTTAAAGTTAAAAGAAAAACAGAATCCTTAGCACATAACTGCTCATTTATTTTCCAAGAGCAAAGGGGAACAGAATCTGGAGTTTGTTTGTAGTGGATGGAGGCCCTGGCATGCCAGTACTCCTGTACTCATTTTCTCTCCCTCCCTCACCCTCTCTCTCTCTCTCTCTCTGCTTGCAGATAAAATTAAAAAAAAAAAAGAAGTCACATTCAGTGAATGGAGAAATGGATTCCAATTCTACATTGTCTCTAGTCTGACCATATTTGCATGTTCCCATACACGGTCTTCCCCATCTTTAATTACATGGTATCTTTTAATCACAGGTGCTGTTGACGGTTGGAGCAGAAAATAACAGTTGGATTTTTATCTATCACTACATGTTTTTATCTATATAGAAGACTCAGTCTTCACAATTAGACAGAGACTGAGTGTGCTAGTCTAGTCTGCTTTCTTCTACCTTAACCTTCTTCATTCTTGGTTCCACTAGTCTAGTCCTACCACGCTGACAGGAGAATCTGGATCAGCTGTGCCTTGTCTTCCAGCATGCATACCTCGTTTGTGCTCCAGGGTACTGGGGAATCAAACTTGGGTCAGTAAGCTTTGCAGGCAAATACTTTAACTGTTGAACCTGCAGTTGTAAGAAAACATACACACACACACACACAAACACACACACACACAGTAGTAGGCATCACTGGACCATGAGGTACACCAACATTTGAACAAATATTATTCTGGGAATGTTCTGTGGGTATTTCTAGAAGAAAGAAACATCTGAATGGCTAGTCTGATTAAGCAGATTGCTCTCACTATGTCTTTGAATTCTTCCATCAACTGGAAGGCCTGAAAAGAACAGAGGGAAAACTGCTCTAAGTAGTCATTGTTTTCTTCCCTATCTTCAAAGTAAAAGGGAAATATCAGCTCTTTGTGTGTCACAAGCCTTTTTACTTTACGAATGGATCTTCTATCATAGTTCTTAAGCCTCCGAACCGGGACTGGAAACCTACCATCAGCTCTCCTGGCTCCAGCTTATCACCTGCAGAGCTTGGAGTTTCTCAGCCTCTGCAGTTATAATCAGTCTCTTCCCCTCCTGCTTGCCTTCCAAACACCACATAGGCCCTGTCTCCCTGGAGTACAAACTAGGTATGCATGCTGGAGGACGAGGCACATCTGATTCAGATTCTCCTGTCAGTGCTGCCACCAACAGAAATATAAACGAGATTGACTCTATATCATCTTAAATTCAATCACAAAACAAAGATTAAAGAAGAATGAAAGAACTCAAAAACGATCCTGCTAGAACCAACCAAAAGAACGGATCAGCCAACCTAGAGAATCATAATGAAAGCCACTGATGGTTCAGGTAGTTCTTAAGCAGTAAATAAAAGTTAACATGATCTCATGGTTTGATATAATAAAGTTAAACATGAGGGCTGCAGAGATGGTTGAAAGCCTGACAGCCTGGGTTCAATTCTCCAGTACCCACTTAAAGCCAGATGCACAAAGTAGTGCATGCATCTGCAGTTTGTTTGCAGCGGCAAGAGACCTGGTGCACTCATTCTCATTCTCTCTCACTTGTAAATTAATATAAATAAAGTGCATGTATTTATAAAGTTAAATACAGAATGCAGTTTGAGGAAAATGGGCCTAGTCTATAGGAACCTAATTTTCAACTATGTCACACACACGGCAAGCAGCTGTACTACACAGTAGTACAGGAAAGAAGTGGAAAAAAATAGTAAGAGTTTAGGTCGATGAGAGGGTAGAATTGTGGAAGATGTCGCGACCAGGTAAGCAGGAAATCAAATGTGTGAGGTGGCAAGAACCATATGACAGATTATGACAGAAAAAAAACCAACGGCAGTCCAACTCCGTCAGACTTAAAGGGATTTCAAAGTGAATCGAGATAAAATCTGGAGGACTTCCATTTAAGATGGTGGAATAGAAGCCACACCAAAGAAAATGGGGTGGGGGAGCTGGAGAGATGGCTCAGCAGTTAAGGCACTTGCCTCCGGTGCCTAAGGCCCATGGTTTAATTCCCCAGGACCCACATAAGCCAAACCCATAAGGTGGTGGCTCTGGTTCTCTCTCTCTCTCTCTCTCTCTCTCTCTCTCTTTCTCTCTCACATCTGCTTGAAAAATGAATAAAAAATATTTAAAAAAAAAAAAGAAAATGAGGTGGGAGAGAAGAGAATAATATACCACATAGTACACCTTCTCCCCAAAAGTGAAGCTGCTCTCATTTTTGGTTGGAGAATCCACCTTTTTTTTTTTTTTTTAAACAAATGGTAGAGAATACGGGGGAGATCCAAGATCCATCAATATGACAAGAAAAGATAGCTGACAGCCTTCGGTAAGATAAGCCACCTCTACCACATCTGCCAGGGCCCAGAAGACATGGCAGAGTTAACAGATATTTTAACACAAGTACTGCTCTCACTACTGGCCTGACAACCAACTCTAAGGATATGAAAATGACACTGTGATCACTCAAAGTTCATCAAAGCAGAAATCCAGAGGCCAAATCAGACTTCTAACATGCCCACCAAGGCAGAAAGAGTCCAAGGGCAACAGAGTGAGAAGGACTCTCTGACGGAGGCCTTCATGACTCCACAGCAAATACCAATGACCCCACCGAGGAGGGCCCTCAGTGGAATGGGTGCAAAGGACAGGGGATATAAGAGTATAACCTTTAAAAAAAAATAGAAAGATAAATGTTAAAAGACCAAAAAGATAAAATATGGTATCAACAATAAATAAAGTGAGTGCCTAGTAAGTAAAAAGGTGTGACAAATAGTTGTGTACAATAACATTAGAATACATTACATTCAAATAACCTAAGGAACTTCTTAAAAATAAGCCAACTCTATCACAGGCTGATTCAGTAAATCTGGAGGTGAGCTTAGAAATACAAATGTAACAAACACCACAGGTGATTCTGAAGCTGAGAGAAGTGACAGGTACAAACAACTTTGACAGGTTATTCTAAAACATATAGTTCAGTATTAAAAAGGAAAACTTTACTTACCTATTGGTACTTTTACAGCAAAAAATTGTTTCTCTCCTTTAAAAACACCCAACCATATTGGGTTAAATGGACTAGCTAAGGAATTGCTAATGTATCTATACATATACCCACTGCTTTAATCTGCATGAAGCTAATTAAAACTAAGGCGTAATGGTCATATTTTAGTTTTATCATCCCATATTGATCAACTAAAAGCTTTAAACTAAACTGGAAATATTCATATAAAACAAAAGAAGCCAGACTCTGAGTGACAAATACATGTTAAGAGAAGGTATCTTGGAGGTACTCATGATCAAAGTACATTATATACATGTGTCAGAATGAAACCATCATTGGTACAAATAACACTACTAATAATAAAAAAGCTTGAAAGCAAGCATACTTACTTTATTGCTTTGGCTGTCAGGCTGAGGTGGGGAGTCAAAATCTATGATGGCATGTAGAATATCGTGTGTCAGATTACTAAGGTGCAGTAATGGATTAGCAACTACAGTCTTGGCACTGGCTGTGCAAGCTAAGAGGAGAGGCACTGAGGTTTGTTCTGACACAGGGCTATGAAACAGTGGTTCTGACGTTTCCTTAAAACAAAGAGAAGAAAGTCAACTGAGGGCTGAGACAGATGGCTCAGTGTGGGTGAGCACCTGCCACACAAGCATGAGGACCTGAGTTCAGAACGCTAGAATGACATAAAACCAGATGCAGTAGACATGTCTGTCTGTAACCCCAGCACTCATTCAGCCAGGCGGGAGGCAGAGACTGGAGAGGCCCCGAAGCTTGTAGGCCAGCTGGCCTGGCAGATAGATGTGGTGGCCAACAAGAGACCACATCTCAAACAAGGACCACCTCAGAAGGCACAGATGGTCATCCAAGGTTCTCATCTGACCTCTACACGTGTGCTAAGCATGTGCATGTGCTCTCTGTCTCTGTCTCTCTCTCTCTCTCTCACACACACACACACACACACAAAAAAAACCTCACACATATGTGAGTAAAAAAGTTAACTGACCATTTTTAGTTATTTAGGTGATTTTCAAAACAGGTCAAATTAGAAAATAAAACACTTATAACTTTTTGCTTTAATTCAGAATTAGAAACTGAGGAGATAAGCATTTCCACAATCATACTTTAGAATGATAAGACAATACTTCCAATACTTCTCAATAAGCTGAAGGCACTCATGAAAGACTGTGGTAACACAACCCAAGCAAGTCCTAAAGCCTTCCAACTCTACCACATACAAAGCTCCATAAATTCAAAATATGATCATACCCAAAGGAGCATTCCTTAAAACAAGTGACAAAGAAAACAAAGTTTTAATATTTAAAGACAAAAAATTCAACACCAAAGGGCTGGAGAGATGGCTCAGCGGTTAAGGCACTTGCCTCCAGTGCCTAAGGCCCTGGGTTCAATTCCCCAGGACCCACATAAGCCAGACCCACAAGGTGATGGCCCTGGTGTGCGCGCTCTCTCTCTCTCCTTGAAAATGAATAAATAAAATATTTAAAAAAACTTCAACACCAAAAACTGTTTTAAGCATGTACTACTTCCTACCTGCTGAGACTCTTGTAAAAGCAAAGTCAGCTCCATCCTCACAGAGGCAAGCCCCCCTCCGTGGGAGCCGTGAAGAACGCAGTAACTAAGGAACATTCTCAACAGCGACTGATGCTTCGAGAGCCACTGTCTCTTTTCTTGAAGATTCTCCTGCACTTGTTTCACTTCTGTTTGTTGCTGCAACTCATCAGCACCCTCGCTTGATCCCAATTCACCTCTCTGTTTGCTAAACGTGGACTGCAGTTCTTCAGCATCCGAGCGGAAGTCGCAAGTCCTCTGAAGAGCTACCACCTCTTTTTCAAGCCAGTGGTACAGTTGGTAACGCAATTTGCCACCATCAATTTCATAGCCAGTAGATAAAGTACGAAGTTCTACTGTGAGGATCTTTAAACATGCTCGAAATTTTAACTGAACAGCAATTATATCTTCTGATGGATTTAAAATGTCATTTTCATCTACTGTGCTGAAAGAGTCTGTGTTATTGCTGATTTCATCTAATTTTTTATCCACTTTTCTCTGCAAAGGTTTTATGTCTTTCATTGAAATGGGGAGATCCTCATTTCCTTCATCATCACTGTCCCATTTTAAGTCCAAAGAGTCATCCTGAAATACAACACTTGGTTGGCTCCAGTCAAATGAAAGCGTGGAGTCCGCTTGCTTCTCTGAAGAGCCCTCTGAAGAAGACTCAAAGCCATTCAGCAGTGGCTGCGACCAGGCAGCACTGGGAGACCCATCTTCCCTGGCACCCTGTTCTAGTGGAGAAGACTCTTTACTAGTAAGGAAACTAGGTTTTGTGTTCTTGATGACTCTGGGCATCTTTGATAACACCTCCAAAGCCAACATGGGGCAGCCGGCTTTTAGATGAGCAGTAGCAGTAGTGAAAAACAACCTTCTTTCACTTAAAGTAATGGTTCCTGCCAGCCCACTTCTTCCGGTTAGACCCACGTGTGCGGAAGACATCTCAGATGACCTGAAATGACGTCTCAGCAAGAGAGGATGTGTTCTTAGATAATTGTAGAAATTGAAAACTGCAGGATTACAGGCTGACGTCATGACTTGATCTGAAAAGTAAATTCATTTTATGAGCCAAGGAACGTACCAGATCTGAATTGAGTGTTTACATTTGGATTATAGTTCATTTTCATTCTATGAAAATTATTCAAATTTAAGTAAATCATGGTAATAAATGGACAACAAAGGTTATGTGATTTTCCAACTGAAACAAACTTTTCCAACCAGCTAACAGTCTTAGTTCTCTCCATTTTACTTCTCTGGATGCTCCACCTCAGTCTGTTTTCTCTGGTCTCATCTTCACTACCACTGAATGCTGAGAACACTCTCGGGTTTAGTTCTTGACCTCTTTTCTATCCACAGTACCAGAATTAAACACAGAAATAGTCCCATGAGTTTAAAAACCATCTGCATGCTGGTAATGTGTACATTTCTAGTTCTGGCTCCAAGTTCACTCTGAAAACCTAAACTCGTATCTCCAAAATTTCACATTTCACATCTTCGTAGATACACTTTTGCCTATGGGCATTTGTATTTAATGTGCCCTTAGCATAAATCATCCTTTATAAAATCCTTCAATTGTTAATTTCAACTAGTTCTTTGCCCCAAAATCATCTACTCCAAGGTGGCTTCTTGATCTAATTGGCACAAACTTAGAATTCAGAAGTCATCCTGAATTCCCAAACACTCCCTGTCAAATCTAGTTCTGTCTAATCCAACTTAAAATATCTAAAACCTAATGACTTCTCTCTGCTTCTTCTCCTGCCACCCTTGCACTCTATTCTACCCCTACTGCCTTTTTCATTTCACCCAGAAAAATTCAGGTGTAAATAGTTCTAAGAGTATGTGATCCTACATTAATCCCTTGTCTGTCTGTCTGTCTGTCTAACATGGAAACATGTAGTCTTAAGGTGTGATGGGCTGTTTTCTACCCTTCATTATGTAAAAGCTGGTTTAAAAATCTTTAGTTCAGATAGCTATGAGACTTGAACAATTAAGTCATGGCTTTTCCATCAGTTTAAAGAGGCACACCATGATTCTTAAATAATGACACATAAAAAGTTATGAACTAGAAGCTTTTGTAAGTGTTCCAAATTACATCTAATAAAACAGCTACCCAACATAATTCATTCAAAAAGCAAAACCCACTGTTATCATATGAATCACACAAATTTTATTTTATAATATCCTTTAAGACTGCTTTAGCAAAAAGGATTTCTATAAGAAAAGGCTGACTAGATCTCTATAGGACACATTTTAAAAATCTCTGTCATTGACCTTATGAAAGAGACAATCAAGAGGCTGTGGAGCCGGGCATGGTGGCGCACGCCTTTAATCCCAGCACTCAGGAGGCAGAGGTAGGAGGATCACTGTGAGTTCAAGGCCACCCTGAGACTACATAGTGAATTTCAGGAGCAAGACCCTACCTCGAAAAACCAAAAAAAAAAAAAAAAAAAAAAAAAAGAGGCTGTGGGACTTAGAATTTCTCTAGGCACATCTTATTGGCTTTCTTTACACTGAATATAGTTTTCTTAGAATAATAAAACTGATAGAAATAGTAATTCAACCTAAGGTTAGAAAAACCTAATTTCAGCATGTCTAAGTATTTATAGTCAAATACTAATACTACTAATCTCAAATAAACCTATTTCATAAAAACAGAAAATTTAAAGTTCTTAATTGCAATTATTTTTCTGAAAACAAAAACAAAAAATTGTACATATAAACCTATACCCTCACCTAACCATAAGCCACAAAGACCAAAAATTCAATGTTTTGTAGTATCCTTTGTACCAACAGTAGCCCACATACCTATCAAGAACTATTAACACTCGTATGCATTAATGTTTCAGATGTGCAGCTTACCATCATCCTCTCTGACAGGTTGTTTTATTAATGTTTCCAGAGCACCACTATAATCTTCCAAAATCCAGTATGCCATGCTCCGAAGAAAGGGATCACAGTGTACATTTGTGTTCAATGAGCTGAGTTCACTGACAGGAGAACCAATTCCCAAAACTCTTTTGCGTAAAATAGACTTGTATGTTGCAGATTTATCAAATTCTGACTCATAGAGTCTTGCTATTACAAGAGCCAACTGAATGTCATTCAGTTTCTCAAGACATACCTTTCCAAAAAGAAATATTGGTCATAAATAAGCAGAGACAGCCTTTATTTTAGAATAAACTCAACTAATTATATAAACACACTATGGATTTATTAATCTCCAAAATTAGCATGTAAGAAAAATAGCAACTAACATTTATTAGGAGTGCTTCAGCAAATTTAATTGCCAATTATACTAATATTTGCAAATCTACTTACTAGTGTTAAATATATATTAGCAAAACATTTATGAGGAAATATCATATATTTCTAAGTGTCAATTTATGTTTTATTCTACTCTTCAATCTCTACTTTTTCTATTCACCTGAGCAGATTATAGTGTTCAAATTAAAAGGATATTCTGAGTTACCTGTATGAGACTAAGCAGAGGGCACAATGAGATACAAATGTTATATTTTAAATATTCACAAATTTTTAAAGATTTACTGAAAAATTATCACTGAAAGACTTTGTAAAGTTCATCAAGCAAAAGATACTTCAAATATATTTAAACTGTAAGAACAGAGCTTTTAAATTTTTAGCTGTTCATAAGTATTTTTAAAGCCACATGAACTATGCATTCTGCAAATCAAATTTGCTCTTAATTATGTATAAATACCATCAAGCTAAACAATAAATTTTTATAGCCATTGTTAAATAATATTAGATTTATCAGGCATTTAGCTCTGTATTATATACTATTATGGTTAAAAAAAATTAAGACAGATAAATTGCTTATTGGAATAAGGCTCTTTAAAAAAAAACACACACAAAGTTTCATCCATTACCTCAATTGCATCTCTGAGACAACCAGCTAAAAGAAAAAATGCTGCAGAATGCTCAAACCTTTGTTTGCCTAGCAAAGAAAAAGCATTTTTCAAAGCTGCTTTCCGCCACCTCTCCTCCTCAAAATTGTGTCCAAAAAACTGTGTCATTTTGGAGTCTTTTTGAGACCTATAAAGGAAAGCAGGACAATTTTCTAATACAATTTTGGAATCAATCTTCTAAAATTAAGACTGTCAGGAAGATGGATTTCAAGTTCAAGGCAGCCTGATAACATAGCAAGCAAGACCTTACTTGCAAAAAAGAAAAGAAGTTAGAACTCTATAGAAACACTTGTCAGTTCATGGATTACTGCACCTCTGCTTCCTTTCCCAGTGAAAATAAGATTAGGTAAGCATTTACTTTTATCTATAAGCTTCAGAAATTGAAAAGTTTTTTCCCTTTTGTTTGGTGGTATTGGGGATGAATCAAGGGCTTTGTGCAAAAGTAAGCAGACTACCACTGAGTTATATCTCTAACCCTAAAATATTTTCTTTTTAAAACCACAAAGAAAACTGCATGAACAGCTCTGTAAAAATCACTTTTAGATTAACCCAAAATAACATTAACATAATTAATATTCACATTTGTGATACTTTACATTTAAAACCTCTTCAACAACCTTTTTGTTCTTCCCCTCTAAGAACGGCTTTGATTAAAATCTACAGAATTGGGCTGAAGAGATGGCTTAGCGGTTAATGCGTTTGCCTGTAACACAGAAGGACCTGAGTTCAATTCTCCAGTGCCCATATAAAGCCAATTCTCTCTCTTTCTCTCTCTCTCTCTCTCTGCCTCATTCTCTCTCTCAAATGAATAAATATTTTTTAAAAAATCTACAGAATTTACCGATTGAAAACAACACTGCAAGACCTAGTTCTTAGAAAACTGACTTAACATCAAGATTCCCACCCAAAGGTTGCTCTTCTAAAACCAAGCCCCGAACAAATAATGAACTATATGTGGAGATCATAGTCACCCATACTGATGAAAAGTAAGAGAGGAAGGAACTCCTAGCTCTAAGGAGGCAGTTTTGAAGGCTGCACTGGCCCATGTACTCAAAGAGGCAGACAGATGCCTGCATCTTCCAGACTTCACCAATCCATCTCCTTTCCCAGCCCAAATGCAAATTTCTGTATTACACAAGCATCTAGACAAATTCATATTCTCTCTCTCTTCCTCCTCCTCTCTATGTATGCATGTGTAAAGGTTCTTAAAATAAGCAAAAGAAATATGTCTTGGGACTGATAAAAGCAAAATTAATTAACATGATCATCTGGTTTCTCCTACTGTGAAACATATATAAGCTTTTCCCCCATTAAGAAAAGTAACTTCTTAAACACAAAAATAATTATGGAAATACTCAACAAGAAAAAATTTAACTTTATGAATTCACTCCTAACTTGCTCTTTGTACTTACCTATATAGTCCCCAAATCACAGCCTTCTTTTTCATCGCAAGGTAAAAAATGGCAGCATCTAAAGGATCATTATTTCTATAAAAGGCTGCTTTGGCTACCTACAATTAGAAAATATTAGTCAAACATTCACAGAAATATTTTGTAATTGAACATAAATTTAATACAAGATTGGCACATTATTTAAAATTGTATAAGTACATGCATATACAAACTAATAACAAATGTAACTTGTAGTAGAGGATAAATAGAAGAGGTAACAGGACTATATTCTTTCATCAGAAGCTCTTCAGTACTTTATTCTTCCAAGTATATATTTCTACTTGGAAAAAAATCAGAAATATAAACCGGGCGTGGTGGCTCATGCCTTTAATCCCAGCACTTGGGAGGCAGAGGTAGGAGGATCACCATGAGTTCGAGGCCACCCTGAGACTACATAGTGAATTCCAGGTCAGCCTGGACTAGAGTGAGACCCTACCTTGAAAAAACAAAACAAAACAAAAAAATCAGAAATATACCAGTAAAGAATGTGTTAAGTAAAAGCTTATGAATTAAAACACAAATTTTAACAAATGTTGGAATATTTTAAAAGACTATTCAAAAATCTGCAGAGCCAGAGTTCAAGGCCAGCCTGGGACTACAGAGTGAGTGAAACAAACCAACAAACAAATAAGAAAGTCTGCAGGCCAGGGGCTAGCTCAGTCTTTAAGGCACCTGCCTTGCAAGCCCAAGGACCTGCCTGTGATCCCCATCACCTATATAAAGACTGGGCACAGTAGCATGTGAGGGCAGCAGAGACAGGCATATCCCTGAAACCACTAGCCAGGTAGTCTAGCCCAACTGGTGAGTTTTTATGCCAACGAGAGATTCTTTCTTTCTTTCTTTTTTTTTCTCCCAAGGTAGGGTCTCCCTCTAGCCCAGGCTGACCTGGAATTCACTATGTAGTCTCAGGGTGGCCTTGAACTCATAGTGATCCTCCTACCTCTGCCTCCCGAGTGCAGGAATTAAAGGCGTGCTCCACCATGCCCAGCTGGGAGATTCTTTCTTAAAGAAGGTGGGTGGTATATTGAAGAAATAACTCCCAAGGTTGCCTTCTGGTCTCCAGAAGCACATAAACACATGCACACATAAATACATACGAACAAATGTTCAACAGCATAACACACACACACACACACACACACACACACACACACACACACACACACACACGTTAAAAAAAAGTGTGTTGCTAGCTGGGCCTAGAGGCAGAGGCCTATAATCCAAACCATGCAGGAAGCTGAGACAGGACTATATAAGAAGACTGCAAGTTTAAGGCCTACTCGAGCAGCTTAGTAAAACCCTGTCTGAAGAGAGAAGCTCACTGGTGGAGCACTTCCCCAGCATGTATTAGGCCCTACGTTCAATTCTTAGTGAAGAAAACGCTGCTGTTTCCAAAACAAAATGGAATAAGAAATAGCCAAAGAGATATAGGTGTCAAATAAAATCTAAAATACACTGATTCACCTCTTACACCAAAGCACTCACTTTTTCTATGCACCTGCGCAAGGTGCTATTGTTCCGGACCCACCAGCCCACACCCATAGCTCTGAGCTCTGACCAAGTGGGGTCACTCTTCTGCATTGCCGGCAACATGTTCAGAAGTTCTTCTTCCGCCACTGAGTGAAACGCCCAGGCAAAATGACCAGTAGACAAGCCTGAAGAAATGTCAACAGTGATGTTACAGAAATGTAAATATGATTATACAATGATGATCAGGAATGATGGTTATAGATTTGCAATAGAATGTATAACCTTTCAAAGGCTTTTATTACTTACATAAATTAGCCCCAAGTAATTGCAGTCAATATGTCAATGAATTATGTCTATCAATTAACACAAACCAGGTGCTAAAAGAGGAAAGTAACCCATTCCATATATAATCCTAATCAGTAAACTAAAACAGACATAAGAAGAGAGTGAAATGTCGGTAATAGCATAAAAAGTGAAGGAGAGAATTCTGAGGAAACAACCACAATTAAGTGTCATCCTGAGTCTGCAATTTCAAGAAAATGTCTCCAGACTTATTCTATCTGCAGCTACTTAACACTGTACAACACTGACCAGCCTGCACTTGGCCCTGGTCTTGGCTGCCCTACGAACAGGTTCTTCACCTTTGCCTCACCTTTGCCTTATCAACTCTGCAATTTGTTGTGTGGGTCAGTGATGAAACAGTACTTTCTTATCAAACACTTAAGAGATCCACAGTTATACATAATTTTTAATGTTCTTGGGAATATGTTTTTTAAAATTCTTAGTTCCCCAAACAATGCCATCATTATAATGAATGTAAATTTTGTATAATTAACAAATATTTGTTTGTTGGCGGTATCACTAGGGATAGAAACCAGAGCCTCACACAGACGCTACAGAGAACTCAAAACTAAAGCCAAGTGTGGTGGCGCATGCCTTTAATCCCAGGAGGCAGAGGTAGGAGCATCACCGTTGAGGTCAGCCTGAGTGAGACTACATAGTGAATTCCAGGTCAGCCTGAGCTAGAGCAAGATCCTACCTCGAAAAACAAAAACAAACAACAATAAAGAAAAGAACTCAACACTATATCAGTCTGCCAATAGGCCTGCCATGGCTCAGGGAACTTTGTGGAAGAGGGGCAGAAAGCCTTTAAGAGCCCCAGAGTGGGCAAGAATATCCTGAGAGGCATAGACTGCCTGAGGCCTTCATGACCTCACAGTGACTACTCTAACAGCACTGAGGAGGGGTGAGGGGACAATAGTGTACAACCTGTTAAAAAATAAAAAATAAAATAAAAATTATCATGTCAAAGAGATATCTGTATTTCTATGTTCACTGAAACATTCTAACAGCTCAGTTCTAGGATCTTCCATTAATGGAAGAATGGATAAGTATACATATGAATGAACACACACAATACTAATCAAAATTAAAAAATTTTGTCTCTTACAAAAACATGGATATACCTAGGAGACATGATTTTACAGATGAAAAACAAGTTCTGTGTGATTTCCCTTAAAGGTAGAGCCTGAAACAATTGCGCTCATGAAAGCAGGTGAGAGAGGCTGGGCGAGGGGGCAGTGGAAACCTACTCATCAAAGGATGCAAAGTTTCAGTCAGACTGGAAGAATGTTTATGAGATCTACTGCCCAGCATGCACATGTCTTCTTAATCGTAGCACACTGTACATTTCAAATTTGCTAAGAGTGTATTTCAAATGACTGATATGTTAATTAGCTTGAGTTAATCCTACTACATTATGTATATCCCAATATTATTTTCTATCTAATAAATATACATAAACATATACAAATTATAAATAACTGTCACTTTAGGATTTTTAAAATAACTGAATCTTTTAAGCTTTACTTTTCTAAATTTAAATGCAAAATAAGGGGAAAGTGAGGCGGGGGGGGGGAGGGAGGTAAGGGGAAGGAGGGCAAAGAGAAAGAGAGAGAGTAAGCAAGAAACACCAGTGAGTAAATGCAAATGACACAATTTAGGGTAGACACCTAGATCCAATGATGCTGGAAACCAGCCCTATCTCTTCAAATCCCGAGTACTGAGACCATAAATATTCAGTTTTAAATTAACTTGGTGAGATTTTGGTTACTTACAAAAATTCCAATAGCATGTAATATTTGAAATGCCCTAATTTTGTGAGTTTGTGGATAATCTCATCGTTTTCTTCCCTTCCTCCTCCTCTCCCTCTTCCCTTCCTTCCCTGTATTGATTATCAAAAATCACCTTGGTGAAGGAGCTGAGCCCGACAGGCTGGAAGGGAAGTTGTAAGAAAGGTGTGGAGTCGAACAGCCAAAAGGAATTTTAGCCCACATTCATCAAGTGTTTCTCCACCTACAACCAAGAAGAAAAGTATTTTTATTTGTTAAAAAAAAATCAACAGTTTATAAGCAAATACAGTAAGGATAAAACATTCTTAAGATGATAAAAACAATTGGGGGGCATTATATTTGTGCTTTCTGGTATCTTAAATTCACTCGTCTTCCTTTCAAGCTTAATTCAAAGGGTACAGACTACTAACCTATAAGTGATTTAAAAGCCTGGGCTTGTTAATTTTATATCTTAGTTGAGATTTGACAGGAATTCCCTATTTGAATTTGCTTATAGCTTGGGGGATTTGTAAGAAATGCTCCCTGGGTGAGAAGCCCTGTTTTTAGTGTGTGTGTGTTTTGTTAACTCTAGGTATGAGCGTACACTAATGCTAATATAAGAAACTAAATATTATAAAGTATTTTGTTTTTGTTAATTAGTAAGTTTACCGTATGGACAGATTTCGTGTTGATCCTATTCCCCTTGTGTTATCTACCCTCTTGTATTTCCTCTTCTACCCCAATTCTAACAAAATCAACCTCATTTTCCAAGTACCTAAAATAATCATTCAATAAGAATCTTTTGCAAAAGATTTACTCCTTTGCAAAACAGCTAAAGATTCAGTTGGGTCTTGTATAGTAAGCAACTATTAAGAAAGCTTGGTATATGAACCTTGTGTAACCACCTCATAATACTATGATTTATGGGTTAAGTTATTTAAGTTAAAATTGTCATTAAGGAATGATTTTTAGCAATAATTTCTTAGATGGGTCATCATAGCAACACTTAAAATTTTTCATTTATTTCGTGTGCACGTGTGGAGAGGAGAGGACAACTTTCAGAATGATCCTGCCCTGCCTACCACACATTGAAACAAGGTCTCTCTAGATTCTCATTCTTCCTTTTGCTGTGCTTGCCACAAACTTCTGGGAAACCGTCTCTGCCTCTCACCTCGCCATCAGCATGCTGGGATTATAGAAGTGCTTTACATGGGTCTAAAGATTATCGAACTCAGGTGATCAAGGCTTGAGCAGTGAGTGCTTTATCCACTGAGCCAACTCCTCAGCATCAAAGATATGATTTTTATTAAAAATTATTTGATTTTCTGTGAATTAAAAATATTACCATTAGCCGGGCATGGTGGCGCACGCCTTTAATCCCAGCACTTGGGAGGCAGAGGTAGGAGGATCGCTTGAGTTCGAGGCCACCCTGAGACTACATAGTGAATTCCAGGTCAACCTGGGCTAGAGTGAGACCTTACCTCAAAAAACAAAAAAAATTACCATTAGCTTTTCTCTCATCTTGCACAATTTCATTTTACCTTGGCTTCTGTCTCTGCTCTCTCCAATGTCAGTGCTTGTAGTTGCGATTGTATCTGCCAAGGCCATCAAAGACATCTGTTCCATGCGGCTGAGGCCTGGTAAGCTAGAATGAAGTAAATGGCCAGAAAGAACTTGAGCATGCTCAGGGCCAAAATAAGTTGGACAGTATTGTGAAAGGTCAATTACTTTTGGCTTAGTGTTTTCTTCATCTGTCTCCAACATATGAGCATCAGGCATTAGCGTTGGAACCTGAAAAAGCTCATCGTAACTTTCTCTGGACAGCTGCTTTGACTTATGTAAGGAGCTCTCATTATCAGGCTTCTCCACAGATGAGTAGCAGCCATCGTCTGCTGTGAGTAAGGCATACAGGGGAAGTGGAGGGACAGAATCTATCTCGGTATAATCTGTATTTTCAGCCTTGTTGAATGCCTGGGGATCGCGGGTAGTGCTTCCACTTGCACTGATTGTGAGAGACCGAAGGCGACGCTCAGGGTTGGATTCAGCTTCATTCAGTGCTACAACTTCCCCAGCAATACACTTGACAAGATGTGACAGGATGGCCTTGGCTCTCCGAACTTTGCCAAGATCCATGAGTTCCAAAAGCTGCAAGGGATGGTACTGAGGTAACGTTGGGGAAAGTTCATGAGCGGCTTCAAAAAGACCTGAATCTTCCATATCCACTGAAGGGTCAAATGCAGTTTTCTTTCCACAGATTTTCTGTGCAAGACTGGTCATGGATCGAGTCAGAGCTTTCTTTGGAGGATGTAATCCAGAACTTGATGAGTTACTCTGTTTCATTAAACTTGGGAGAGATGGAGTGCTCCCATTGCATGAATCTGTTGTAACAAGCTCCTGCTTAGCAGATGGTTGCCACTGGGAATAGACATGCATTTCACAATCCATTCCTACCACAAGGATGCCATCTCGGACCCATGATAAAGAAACCGGAAAAGGTGGGGCACCTTCTACAGATGACACCAAGTCCACACTTCGTAATAGTACAAATTTAGAAAGAGGCACAATTTTGGTACTCTCCCAGAGAGGCAATGCCAAGCTCTCCTTACCAGTCTGTTCTTGCACTTTGCCAGCCAGGGGTCCATACATGAAAAGTTTTGATCCAATTCCTATAGTCAGGATATGAGAACCATCTTCTCTAGACATCCAATCTAAGTGAACTAAATGCTTTGTGTTGGGTGTGCTATTTTCTTTACTGAGTAAGTAAGCCTCTTGTTTATTATAAGCCACTAAATTGCTGTCAATACTGATGCCAGAATCCAGCAATGTGCTTAACTCATCTAAATGAATTGTCTGTTCCAGGACCCAACACGAACCTCCTGTAGACTCACATTCAAAAATACTTACATTCATCACAGAGTCCTGAGAAGGTCTACTATTACATGCAGGTTGCTTATAAGCGACTGCTAGGCGATTTGTATGTGCACAGCTAACTTCTACAGGCCTACCAGGCACAGTTATGCTACTATTGCTCTGAAGTCCGTCTTCAATAAGCAAGGGCCATTCTTCCCAAACATACAAGAGATCTGATTTTCCATTCTTTGATGTGGCAGGTTCTCCATCTGTTACTCTGCATCTCCAAAACCTCACTTTCTCATCTGAGCATGAAGTTGCCAATAAATAAGGAGCACTGCATGCAGGATATATGGACGAAGAACTCAGGTGCCCTGAAAAATAAAATAACACATTAACAAAACTCAAGTTTTGTAAATACTTGGGGTTTTGGTCCTTTTGTTTGAACTACTGTTAAGAAAATAAGAGTCGAAATTTAGTTTAAGGCTTAACAAGACGACTAATAAGATATTTTTAATATATCAAAAATACAACCAAAACCTACAGCAGAAAGAAAAGTGAATTTAGATTTCTTTCAATCCCTTCATTCTATAGGCCTATTGGCCTATTGACACTCCACTGACCAGGCACATTAAGTATCTTGTGTACAAATCAAAAAACTAGATGGGGGCTGAAGAAATGGCTTAGCAGTTAAGGCATTTGCCTGCAATGCAGAAGGACCCAGTGCCCATATAAAGCCAGATGCACATGAGGGCATATGTGTCTGAAGTTTGTTTGCAGTGGCTGGAGGCCCTGGTGCTCCCATTCTCTCTGTGTGTGTCTGCCTCCCTCTCTCCCTCTCTCTCTCATAAATAAAATATAAAAAAAATTAGATGGCAAGGCAGAATTAAATCCTGAATCCTTATCCTGATCCTGAATCCAGCATTCATAATGTAACTCTTGCTAAGTTTTTAATTAACAACTTGTCAAGATTCCCTAGGTCTTTTTCTTCATGTATTTCAATATAAAGGTGAATGGCAAATTTAGAAGGCCAGATGGTGATAGCTACTGTAGATTTTGTCAGCCATAAGGTCTCTGCTGCTACACAAGTCTGCTACTGTAAAACAAAGCCAAATATATGTAACAGTAGACAAACAAGTGTGGTTATGTTCAAGTTAAATATATCTATAAGGGCTGGAGAGATGGCCCAGCGGTTAAGGCACTTGCCTCCAGTGCCAAGGCCCCAGGTTCAATTCCCCAGGACCCACATAAGCCAGACCCACAAGGTGGTGGTGCTGGTTCTCTCTCTCTCTCTCTCTCTCTCTCTCTCTCTCTCTCTCTCTCTCTGTCTCTGTCTCTCTCTCTCTCTCTCTCTCTCTCTGTATTTCTCTGCTTGATAATAAATAAATAAATAAAATATTTAAAAAAAATATATATATCTATAAAAGGTAGGTATCTATAAAAGGTAGCATGCTGATGCTTCTGATCTAGAGACATTTTGAAAACCACTGTTTTAAAATAGAATAATAAATATATCTCAGGATCCAGACAATCAGTCCTTCTTAGCACATGGCTTTATACTACTTCTACCAATACTACCAAAGTTGGCAAATACAGTATAATTTGTTACCATTTCTACACTATAATTTTCACTGTGTCTACTCAAAAGGTAATCCATTTTTTTAAACAAAAAGGTCAACATTTTAGTGTAGACTTAGTTTACAAATATCACAATAATCTAAGCCAGGCGTGGTGGTGCACGCCTTTAGTCCCAGCACTCAGGAGGCAGAGGTAGGAGGATTGCCGTGAGTTCAAGGCCACCCTGAAACTACATAGTGAATTCCAGGTCAGCCTGGACTAGAGTGAGACCCTACCTCGAAAAACCAAAAAAAAAAAAAAAAAAAAAAAAAAAAAAAAAAAAAAAAAAAAAAAAAACCCAAAATACAAAAAACAAAAAAAAAAACCCAAATATCACAATAATCTAAAAACAAAGTAAGATGTTAAATTCATCGATTTAAAGTACTAAAATTCAATAATTTCCACATGTGCTTCTATGCACATCTTCAGAGTTGTAGTATTTACTTTTAACAAAGAAATACTGGCTCAAGATCTACAAGGTTAGGTTAGTCTCTTTCTGTAACATTTACAAACCTGCTGAAGGCTTCACACTTATGATCTCAACTCCTTCTGGCAAATCCATCTCTTGGCTATACACCATTTCGGAGAATAGAGACAATCTGCTGGTGCTCTGGAGGTTTGCTCTGCAAGCCTGATACTTTTGTGAAAAGGGAGAGACAATCTTCTCCGGAGAACAGTAATGTTCTTCTGGTGGCCCAGGTGTTTCAGAATCTTTTGTGTCTACTCTTTCATCTATAAAACATACATACATACAAACCAAAAACTGGGACGAAAGCCTATAAATATGATTTTTATTTTTAAAACTCAAAACTGACATAAAAGATGAAATTGAAGACATGTAGTGTGAATAAATTTTAATTATCACCACTATATAAGAATGGCTTTAAAGAAATCACTCCTCGATGAGGAGATGTAGGTCAGAAGGGGACAGGGAGAGTATGATCAACATATAAATACACATATATGACAAATCCTTAGTAAAGCCAATTATTTTGAAAATACAAAGATTTAAAATATTACAAGAATCAATATAGTTCTGCAAAATCGTTTTCCAGTTAAATGTATGTATGAGTTTTGGCATAATGTAAAAATACATTTCTTACAAGAAAAGAAATGTGCCCTAAACTGTTTAATCATGTATACTATTAATATTTATGCCTACTTCTACAAAAAAATAAGTAAGAAAGACTCACCCAGTAAGACAGGAATTGACCTCAAATGTAAGTTCCACATTTGTAACAGTGAACGGTTATCTTGCGTGTACTCTATCACAACTAGGTAGAACTTTTCAGAAAATCCATTAGGTAAGTTGCCTGTTGGCATTAGCAACATTTTTCATTATTCACACAAACGAATGAGAAGCTTACTCATCAGTACAAAATGTTAAAAATGACTGTACATTTTAGAGAAAAAAATTTTTAAAAATTTTCACAGTCTTCCAAATCTAAGTATGATAAAATGCATTCCAACTTTTTTCCATTATAAATTTGCATTAACTTAAAAAATTTTAAATTAGAGCCAGGCGTGGTGGAGCACGCCTTTAATCCCAGTACTTGGGAGGCAGAGGTAGGAGGATCACAATGAGTTCAAGGCTACCCTGAGACTACATAGTGAATTCCAGGTCAGCCTGGGCTAGAGTAAGACCCTACCTCAAAAAACCAAAAAAAATTTTTTTTAAATTAAATATATGCTATGCTTAAAATGCATTTTTTAGTTCATAGGTTTAAAATACCAAATTATAGCTGTCATTATAAAAAATTTCACCTACAATCATATTAAGTGGGAAACTTTTTTCTTGTATAGGCACACATGTATATGTGTTATGTCTATGCCTGTTCACATCTTGCAGAGATGCGCAGTATGTGTGTGGAGGCCGGACAACAAGCCTGAGTATTATCCTCAACACTGTGGTATACCTCTTTTTGAGACCAGGTCTCTTATTGACTCACCAATTAGGCTAGACTGGCTAGTCAGTGAACTCCAGAAATCCTCCTGCCTATTTTCTTCCAGTACTGGGATTATAAGCAAGAGCCACCACACCTGGCACGTTACATGGTTACCAGGGTTCAAACACAAGTCTTCACACTCAGAAGACAAGCACTTTACCCAGTAAGCTATCTCCCCATCCCTTAAGTGGGAAATCTCTAAACAGATCAGATTATGTAATATATATCTTTATTTTAAGTCAATATACCATGATGAAAATAAATTGTGTGCCAAAATCCTTCAGTTTCACAATGGAAATATAAGTATTTTTAATAAAACATCATTCAAGAAAATCTTTGCATTCTAAACTGCAAAATATGAATAGCACAACAGTTGCTCAAAACAAAATGCAAAAAAAAATCATACTGTAATGATAAACATTCTACTGTGCATACAAGGTGACATGTAACTGGTAAACTTAGTTATCCGTCTTCTGGTTGAGAGTGAAAAGATAAGGTGGGAGAAGTGCCACATACTCGTGGTCCCAGCTGTTTGAAAAGCTGAGGCAGAAAGATCCCTTTAGCCCAAACTTTCAGGCCAGCCTGGCTGTCTTAGAATATATACATATATATATATATATATATATATATATATATATATATATATATATATATATATATATATATATGTTGAGAAAAGGAAAGGAGACGGAAAGGGAGGAAATAAGGGAGGGAAGAAGGGAGTTAAGAGGAAAAAGGGAAAGGGCAGAGAGGGAGGGAAGGAGAAAGGGAAAACAATAGAATAGACACTATTCTTTGACTTGTTGGAGTCAAGTGGTGTGTATGTCCATGCAGTGTCCCATGAGCTCACATGCAGTGGGTACACGCACCCAGAACAGAATCAAAGCATCAAGTGTCCCACTCTACGGCTCTTCTGGAACTTGCCAATTTGGGGGAGCTCTCGGTCTCTGCTTCCCTATGGGACTAGGTGAGCAGACACGCATGGCCAAGCCCACCTGTTTATGTGGGTCCTGGGGATCCACTAGTAATCTTAGTCCTCCTCAGGCCCTCACGCTTACACAGGAAGTGCTCTTATTCACTAAGTTGTTTCTCTGGCCCTGAGATACCACTAATTATGATAAATAGTACTGCATACTTACACAGAACAACTTCAATTTAAATACTATTTGAGAATTCATCTTTATTAACCATCTAACATGAGCTCATAATATTTATCATTATATAAAATTCTTCCTTACCGGCATCATATAAAATGCTGTCTTTTCCCACACTTTTATTCTTGAGGTTATTCAAAATGAATTCTTCTTGAAAAACATGGAGCAACTGGGTTTTCCTGCCATGCTGAATGTAAATAAATACCAACATAAGTTGACATACGTGCCATTTACCTAATGTTATATAACAGAAAAAAAAATACTTACAAGTTCAGTAATAGAATCTAACGCAATGATGCACCCTGGCCTGGCTGTTGACTGCTGGCTGACGATGTTAAACACTTCACCGACATATTTCTGTTTTTCAAAAAATTGATATCTCCTTTAGTAAACAAATTCAAAAACTAAAACAAATATGAAATTTTAGGCACAATACATGAATAACAAGTTCAAATAGGGCTATCTACAATTCCTTTCAACTGTAGGCATTCTAGGATTATCTTAATAGGAATTATATAGGAATAAACAGAGTTACAGCTCAATTGGTATAAGAGAAAAGCAAAAGCAATGCTTACTGAAGACAAAAATGTTTGCTACCCATGAATGTGAAAACCTGGCTCCAACCTCCTGGATACCTCTGAGAAGCAGTGCTTGGTGTGTGTGGGGGGGGAGTAAATGAGTAAGGTAACATTGTTTCTACATGCTGACGCCTTGGCTGCTCTAGTCAGGGCCGCACTGTGAAACTCTGTCCTTTCTCCATCTTCACATGTATCATCTTTCATCAGCACTCGATCAGGGTGATCACTTCTTCCTAGAAATACTGCGCTGGGCTCCTTATTAAATTACCACATAAACCATACTTTAATAATGTAATGCTCTTACACTCAAAACTTCATTCACTTCTATTTTTAACTACATTCTCTCCCTCTACAATCCACCTCCACAAGTTTAAATTGATCTACTGACAACTCCTATCTTCAGGTCCTGAGACAAGTTTTCTTGCTGATGTTGAACGGGCATCTCATCTTGTGCATGTTTAAGGTGAGGCTTCCAAAGGCCCAGGCCTCACTAATTTTATAGTCTTCCTTATTTCAACTCTTGGCAGTTCTAGTTTGCATAAGGCTCACAACTGTGAAAGTATCCTTTTCTTACATCCATCCAGTTATCCAATCCAACCCACTATTCAAAGTTTACAACACATCTAGAATTTGACCAGTTTTCTTCCTCTCTACCATTAACACTTGCTACAATTACAAGTTTCTTTCTCCCCTAGACTAGTGTAACAGTTTCCTAAACTGCTCTCTCTGATTTTACTTCCACTTCCCACATCTTATTTATATCGCCTTCACAGAGGCTGATTTAAAATTCAAGTGAAATCATTATCACAGGATCGTAATCTTCAAGGGCTTCCATGTCATTCAGAGAATAAACCTGAGGCCTCATGGGATCCAGCCAGGCTAGTTTCTGAGTTTGTCCCTGACTATAGACTCTACCTTACTTTGTTACAGCCACAATGGTCTCCTCGGTGTTCCTTACAGAACCATTGTGTTCTGGACTCAGATTATTTGAACTGGCTGTGGTGGTTTGAATGTATGCCCCTTATTGGCTGAGGTGTAAAACTTGTAACTTGCATCTCTAGCCACTTGGCTGTAGGAAGCATCACTGGGGGCACCCAGACCCAAGGTGTCACTGGGGTGGACCTGGATTCCAGCCCAAAGTTTTGCAGAGAGGTCTCAGCTCTGGGGGTCCTGCTTGCTGCAGGTTCCAGGTTTGCTGCTTTTTGGTGTTTTCTGGGTGGTGGTTTCTTTCTGCTTGGATGTATGGAAGCAGCTTGTTCAGCCATTGATCCTTCTGGATCTGTAAGCTTGAAATCCTTTCCTACAATAAAGACTAGGCTGGATATTTGACTGAGCAACGTGAAGCTGTCTACTAAAAATGTCCACCCTCTTGATCACTCTTCTGGTAGCCATTACCTCCTTCAAATGTTGTCTTCCCTATAAATCTGTCACTTAATTAGCAGCTTACTTGGTACTCTATCTCTTCTGCAATACTGTTTCTCACCATAGTATTTGCAATTAACATATTTACATTTTTCTATCTTCACATGCATACAAGTTCTATTCTGTGGCATTCTATTTCTTTTTAATGACTAAATTTCCTGCACTTAAAACAATGTCTAGTAAATGAAACCCTCTATAACTATGTTTCTACTGAAACCATGTTTCCACAAATTATATGGACCAGTTCTGGACCATGTCTAATAGGTATACATTAAGGACCTAGAAATATACAGCTAGCACTTACAGAAATGTCAGGGTTGGACAGCTCACATAGAAGCTTCTTGGCATCAATAACTGCTTCATACAGCCTCAGGTATTGTCCATCACTTGCTACAAAGCATGCACTAGGAGAGTTGCAGTATGCACCTAGAAATTATTTATAAATATTTTGAACTGAATCTCTCAATAATAATGTCTGGATGGTTAAATTATTTCAGCACAAAGTAAAAATCAGAATGCTTACCTAGGCAGTAACTGGGTATAAGAGTAGGGAGCCAAGCCACGTTGGAAAAGGCAGAAACATGAAGAGAATTAATCCGAGCAAGTTCAGACACTCCTCCAGAAAAAGACAGCGGCCCAACTGGATCAACTCTCCAAAGAATAAGCTCACTATAAACCGCGTTGGGATCTTGACATGCCCTATCGGTGGTGCTTTTATTTTGTTGCATCAAAGAACACTGTTCAGTATTTACAGTATCATGAGGTTGTTTTAGGTTTTCAACATCTGGTGTCCTTAGTGCATTATGGTGTGATGTTGTCAATAACAATGGCAATACTGAGTGGCAAGCTAAATCATTAAGATGAAAACGATGACCACAATATCTGGATTTGTGAGAAATACTAAGAACTGTAGAAAAAGCAGATTCTTCAGCAAAACTGACCAGCCACTGATTCAAAGAGCCATCAGCATGCTTTGAAATCATCATAACATTAGGGGTAAAAATACTTAATTTTAAACTATTCGATGACTTGTTATGACCAGAGGAGATAAGCATTGATGTTGAACGAGTGAGGCTTGATGGTTTTTGTTTGCCTTGCTGAATAGCCAGGTCAACATTCTTGGTACAAGCATACATTACTATGCTTTTACAGAGTGAGTTTGCATCACCTGTGGGGAAAGCCACAGGGATTCTGGAAACAAAGGACACCTAGAATGAAGACAGCAAGTATTAGAGCAAATGCAGTTATACAAAGACATTATAAAACAGTATTTACACAAATTAGAAATAACTCATCATGGATTATAATAGTACCTGTACTTGACGAAACATACCAGGCTGGTATTCATCTAGCCAATCTACATGCCAAACTAGTAAAGAACCATCCATGGGGTGAATACTGAAAAGCATGTCTGCATTTTTACTCCACTCAGACAGAAGCACTTCGATCTGATGATCAACAGCAGCTGACGGTAAAGATGAAGAACTTGAACTTGGTATCATTTCATCTTCACTCAATTCCTTCTTTTCATGACTTGTTTTTAAGTCACCAACACCATCATCCATTTCTATAAAGAAGAGTTCATGAACCAAGTGAATACAATGACGCTATTACTAAAAATTGAGAGCTTGTATAAATGCATTCAAAATTAAAAACATGGTTTTTATATTAATTTTTGGAAATGGGCTGTCTTTTAAAACCATTTGCCCCAGGAATATAACAGAGAAGTTAACTCAGAAGGCCTGCAGGACTGTTCACAAGGACAAATGGTGGTATTGTGATCATCTACCCATTATTACTAGTGCCCTTACTTCACAGTGCCAGACTTACCTAAACCCAAGTATGCTACATTATCTTCTAGGTAGATGAACTTGTGCTTGACATGACATCTTAAAGTAATCATTTTAAGGCTCAAGAGATGCTCATTTTAAGGCTCAAGAGATGCTCAACGATTAAGGTGCTTGCCTGCAAAGCCTAACAACCTGAGTTTGATTCCCAAGTGGCTACATAAAGCCAGATGCACAGTGGCACATGCATCTGGAGTTTTCAGTGGCTGGAGGCCCTGGTGCACGCATTCTTTCTCTCTCTCCCTCTCTCTCTCTCCTCTCTATCTCTCTCAGCTTGCACATAAGTAAATAATAAAAAATTAAAGTAAGATTTTAAGACATAGTAAATAAAAATAAAATTGTGTACATGTTATGTATACACAGGTTATTAACAAAGGCAACCATGTACATTCTTACCCTCTTTCAAAAACTCAGCTTCTATAGCCTCCCTTCAACTTTTGGTTTAGGAATACTGAAACTTTATAAACTGAGGGACTTAAAGATTGTTTTTACTATTTAACAGATTAAAAAGAAAAATTTAAAAAATGAAAAATAAGCCAGACATGCAAATTAATTTGAAAATGAGCCAACAGAAAAGGCAAAGGACATGGAAAACTATCCAGAGAAGACAGAAACATATCAGAGAGTCATAATACTCAATTTCATCAAGAAAACACAAAGAAAAACAAGATGCTATTTCCTCTGATTAAAAAGAAAAATTAGAACCGGGCGTGGTGGCGCATGCCTTTAATCCCAGCACTCGGGAGGCAGAGGTAGGAGGATTGCCATGAGTTCAAGGCCACCCTGAGACTACATAGTGAATTCCAAGTCAGCCTGGGCTAGAGTGAGACCCTACCTCAAAAAAAAGGGGGGGGCTGGATTGCTCTGTGGTTAGGGCACTTGCCTTCAAAGCCTAACAACCTGACTTCGATTCCCTAGTGCCCACGTAAAGCCAGATGCACAAAGTGGTGCATGCATCTGGAGTTCATTTTGCAGTGGTTAAAGGTCCTGGTGTGCCCATTCATATTCTCTCTCTCTCTCTCTGCTTATAAGTAAAAATATATTTTTTTTAAAAAAGTAACAAGATGAAAAGATCCAGTGTTGAAAGAATGAGGAAAAAAGTATTTGAATATACTTAGACAAAGTATACATGGGTAAAACAATTGCAAGGAAACCTATCAGAAATTATTGATATTTAAAATCTACACACTCCCTGGTAATTCCACATTTAGAAATCTATGTTACAAAATTTCACACAAAGAAGAAAAGATGTCTCAATTTGTATGTAACTACAAAGTACAATGAAAAATTAGTTAAGTCAATTTAAATGTCTATCAACAGAGGAATTGTTATTTTCTCTGAAACATGCACTGCTAAGAATAGTGAGAAAGAAAATTACCCATTAATGAGTTAAAACAAGTTGGAAAGCACTATTGGAAAAAATAGCACTTATGACAGACAGCAGAGAAAATAACTGCACAGTACAAGTCAATCTTTTCCAGTCCTTGGTATATAATGGTTACCCAGTCAGGGACAGTACAGGCCCTGTGCCTGTTCCTTTTTAATGGAGGAAGAGCAGAAATGGCACACTGCATCAATTCTGAGCTAAAGCAGAAAAAAATTCTGCCTTCTTTTCCCTCCTCTTTCTTGCCCCTTCTACCTTCCCTTTCTCCTAAGTGCAGGAATATTACAGAAGAGTTCACAGCCCTACAAACAATGTTTCTCAACTTTCATGTACAGAAAAGCCACCTAAAATTGTATTAAATTGAAGATTCTAGTTTAGAAGTTCTGCAGAGTATGAGCTTATGCATTCTGACAAGCTCCTGGTAACGCTGATATCATTCGTTCACAGATGATCTTGTAAGTAGCTAAGACTTAGAGGCCAACAAACCACAGGAACAGAAAACTCTAAGGAAAACTCTCAGGTCTTCTGTCCCCATGTGGCCAGAAGCACACACAGGTCACCGAAGAAGCTAGTCCAAGTTTCATTACGGCACTGGAGTCTTGACAAGAACCACTTTAACGTGATGATGGAAACTATTGCTATTTTGCCCAGAAGTTTAACTTCACTCTGCAATCTTACCTCCATCAGATTTCACATCTGCCTGATTGCAGTCTTCTACATTAGTCTCCGAGGAGGGCTGTTCAAAACTTTTCCTAAGTTGCTGTAAGAAGACTTCCATGGACAGTGTGAAGTGCAGCTCCTTGTTGTTTAACCAGTGTACTACAAAAGGCCCACTCTTCTCTTCATTTTCACTTAAACTCAAAGATGTGATAGATGGTAGAAGTGGAATGTCTGTTAAATAAATCACAAAATTAAAAATTTTAAGCATTGTAGCTTTCAAAGTAGTCACACATCCTGTTCTGATTATGGGTATCACACATCCTGTTCTGATTATGGATATCTTTTGTTTAGGAAAGATGTTATCTTTTTTTTAATCTTAACTTAGAGGGTTTTTTATTTCAAGGTAGGGTCTTGCTCTAGCCCAGCTGACCTGGAATTCGTTATTTAGTCTCAGGCTGGACTCAAACTCAAGGCAATCCTCTCTGTCTCCTGATTAAAGGCCTGTGCCATCAAACCTGGCTAAAGTTGATTTTTAAAGATTTCTAGAGCACTTTTTAAGTTCACATACACAAAAGAAAAGTTACAAAAAATCATCACACAACTTCACTGTCTATGGACACATCACAGTCTCTCCGTTATCAACGTCCACCACAGCTAGAGAGCACACACTGACAGATTGCCATCCTCTGGAATCCACATTCACCTCAATGTTGACACTCTATGGGTATGGACAAATGTCAAATGATACCACATTCATCTTGAAACTTCTATCATACATTTTATTCAACCTAAACCTAAGACTTCCAACTATAACATTGTTTCTCACTATTATTATTAATGGTAACAGATTGAGATGATATATTTAACCTACTTAATATAAAGGAAACATATATATTTATTTCTGATCTACATATATATGTATACATAACATATATATGCTATAAAGCATAATTTAACTATCCATTTATTCTGAAATTACTCATGAAAATGTCTTTGATTCATAGGCATATTAAAAGAATTTTGTCTTAATTTATGACAAATTTTGATAAGCCTGGGATAGGGCTGTAAAACCTCTGCCCTAAGCCTATATAAAGGGGAAGAAATTCTCTCCCCCCCCCCACCTGTTTTGCTTATGTGTGTGGTGTTGGTGATAGGTTTCTTTCTCTGTTTGGACCTGTGAAAGGGGGTCAGCCAATTTCGCTTGTTTCCTCCCATAAACTGTGCCTGGTTTGGAGATTCATTTCAGCGATGTGTGGCTGACTATGATAACGAACTAAAATGAGAAAACATATTCTCACAAGCTCCTCTCCAATGGCTACTTCTAGTGGTAGAAAGTTACAGCAAATCAAATCTAAGAGCTGTGCTTTAAGTAAGAAGTAAAACATCTTGAAAGATCATTCCAATGGGTTCAATGCTGAAAGAATTCCATACACACAGTCCAGACTAACTACAGTATTTTGTTTTAATGTGCTCTTGGTGATCTACGACTAAAGTAAGGGTTTTAGTTTTCTTTATTGAAAGCTAATCAAAGAAATGCCACACTGAAATTTAGGGATTGTCTCTCAGTAATCCCTCAGGCCTTTCTCATTAATGTGAAAATTAAAGCTTGCTTTGTTCTTATATTATTGCCTTTTGTTTTAAATTTACCTTTTCTAAGGTTGGGAATCGAACCAAGGACTTGTTAGGCAGTCATTTACCATTGAGCTACACCCTAAGGCTACATAGTGAATTCCAGGTCAGCCTGGGCTCGAGTGAGACCCTATCTCTAAAAACCAAAAAAAAAAAAAAAAAAAAAAAAAAAAAAAAAAAAAAAAAAAAAAAAAAAAAAAAAAAAAAAAAAAAAAAAAAAAAAAAAAAAGAAAGAAAAGAAAAAGTGGATAGGGAGGTTGCTAAGTGGTTAAAGTCACTCTCTTGCAAAGCCTGCAAGCCTGGCTTCAATTCCCCAGAACCCATGTAAAGCCAGAAGCAAAAGTGGCACATGTGTCTGGAGTTTGCTTGCAGTGACAGGAGACCTTGGTGACACATGTGAAAATAAACAAGTAAAATTATAAAAATAGGAGGGAACTGGAAAGATGGCTTCGTGGTGAAGAGTTATTGCTATACAAAAACAAAGGCCTAAGAGGGCCTGAGGCTGAGTATGATTCCCAAGGACCCACATAAATGGCTAGGCCTGGCCTTTCATGTCTGTAACACCAGTCCCGTGGGAAGCCAAGACGGGGGAATCAATGGAGCTCCCTGACTGAAAAACATCAAAAACTGCAGCTTTGACTTGAGTGAGAAATTCCATTTTAAAGAAACAAGCAGACAAGATAAAAGAGGACACTGTGTCTGGCTTCCACACCAGGCACACGGGGCATGTGCACACATACACACATATCACGTTACACCACAATGCCCTACACACACACACTAAGGTACAGATACGAGCATGTCCATCCTGTGGGCCATGAGCCACATACATCCCAGGATAGCTATGAATGCAACCCAGCAGATTGGCATCTGACAACATGTTGCAGTGTCAAAAGGTTAGACATTCCTGGCCAGTAAAGGTAAACAGAGGCTTTCACTTTCCATTTTCTGTACAGATAGCATTAGTCATGTTCAAACATTATCTTGTTTTTTTAAAGTAATATTCTTTTTTTTTTAAAGTAATATTCTTAAAGCCTACTTTGCCTCTGATGTGACAAGATTTTATGCTCACAGAAGTATTTACTCGTGATATGTACAATTTATAAATCTCCATATTCATAGGACAATAAGACAGTCTAGCTTCTTCAGTCTAATAATATAATTTCACTATGACCTGTGGCTGGGTTGATGCTGGCTGCAATATGAAAGTGACAAAGGGCATTGGCGTGCAGTGGAGTGTTCCTGTGGACGTGATGGGGATCCTGCTGATGAGGCAGATATCCAGTATGTGCCACAAGTGCAAGTGACCTCCTCCGGCCTCTACGGAAATGTCTCAGATTTACCTGAACAAGTGAAAACAAAGAGAAATGAATGTTCACATTGCTAAGTCAAATATGTATAAGCTGCATAAAGATTATTACATATAAACTATTTTAGACAATCTTCTATGAAAAAAAATCTTTCAATTTTAATATACAGAAAATTTGAACCATGAAGAATACATCTGGAATTTAAAGTGTCTGGGCTCCTCTTTTAACCTTCATATTACTTAGTAATTTTTATATGATTTTCCTAAAATTAATTTCTTCAGCTTAAAAGTTAACAATGACAACAGTGTGACAATGATGTCTCTCTGTGTACTGTGGTCTTTGTCCACAGCTTACTCCCTGTGGCTCTCTCTCTACTACTGAATAATGTCACCATCATACACTAGGAAATTTCATAATTTACAAAGCATTTTTCACAGAGATTATCTCATTTATCTCATGAGACATTCAGTGCAAATATGGCTATTTTAATATTTCACAAAACAACATGGCTTATGTAGACCCCAAGGTCATCTGGCTAACAAGTAGCACAGCTGAGATTAGAGTAGCTCCAGATTTCTCTTCAAGCACTGCTTGCAGTTATGAATACACAGAAACATTCGGCTGTTGAAAACACAAGGCAATATGCATTTCATCCTATTCTCAACTATCAGGATATTACTCAAATTTGAAAAATAACTGGTCCATACTCATTCAAAGGATTCAAGTCATTTTAAAAATCACTTTCTGTTTTCAATATTAAGAAATCATTTTCACTATTACCATTCCATTTTCAGCCACGCAAGCTGTCTCGTACCAGTAATCCCAGCACTCAGGAGAGTTTGAGGTAACAGAATTGGCCTGAGTGCAAGGCCACCCTGGGCTACACTGTGAGCCTCTGTCTCAAAAACTGAGCAAACAAAGCTTTCTATTTTCAATTAGACCAAGCATCAACAACTGACTTTTACTTTCAACACTAGAAAATGCAGACTCCAGCTCCAGGGTCTATAGATGGTAAATGGAAAGTAGACTATGACAAACCAGCCTACCCAACCAAAGTCCAAGATAAAATTTTATAGTTAAATCTTTGCATTCTACAATTTTATTTTATATCAGATAAGACAACTGTTATCATCCTTTTGCAATTGGTTAAACTAAGATTAATTTCATAATTATGGGTATTAATGCACTAGAACAAAAATTTCTGAGAATAAATTTTCCCAGGACACAGATTACTAATAATATTACTGTGAAACAAAGCAACATACAAAGTTTTTTTTTTTTTTTTTTTTTTGGTTTTTCAAGGTAGGGTCTCGCTCTTGTCCAGGCTGACCTGGAATTCACTATGTAGTCTCAGGGTGGCCTTGAACTCATGGCAATCCTCTTACCTCTGCCTCCCGAGTGTTGGGATTAAAGGCGTGCACCACCACGCCTGGCTATACAAAGTATTTTTAAATTTGTAAGAGATACCATAATAAAGCACTTACTTCTAGAGCATTCTGAACTCGTTCTTTGCTGGAAGCATTTCTCTTGAAGTTATTGGTTAAATTAATTGGTTCAGACCAATGGTTGCAATCACCTCCATATAGCAAACAATCATTTGGTAAAAACGTTTCTACCCAAAGACGACACACATTATCTTTGCAGCAAGTCAATAGTACATTACATACAGAAGACCTAGGGAATAAAGAAAATTAGAAGCAATAATCAAATTCCACTTGGTACTATAGACATTCTAAAATGTTTCTTTTTTAAAAATATACTTTATTTGTTTATTTGCAAGGAGAGGGAGGGAGGGAGGGAGGGAGGGAGAGAGGGAGGGAGAGAGAGAGAGAGAGAGAGAGAATGGGCACGCCAGGGCCTCTAGCCACTTTTGTGCATTTGGCTTATGTGGGTCCTGGGGAATTAAACCTGGGCTCCTTAGGCTCCGGAGGTATGCTCCTTAACTGCTGAGCCATCTCTCCAGCCCTCTAAAATGTTTCTATTAATATTTAAACACATATAAATAATGAAGAAATGCATCACACACACAAACACATCCATATATATATATATATATATATATATATATATATATATAGAGAGAGAGAGAGAGAGAGATGAATGTGTGTGTGTGTGTGTGTATGTGTGTTTTGGCATAGTAAATGCTTTCCAACCTATCTGTTCTTTAACCAGAAGATAGTATTTCTTTTTTTTATTATCCATAATGAGATACATTTAATGAACAAATAATTAGTTGTTATCCCCAGTTCCCCAGTGCTCCTCTTCCCTATCCCCAATAAGCTGGATATCCTCCTCCACAGGCAGTCTGGATAAGATAGTACTTCTTGTTTTAGTAATCTAAGGTTATTATGACATCTAAGAAAGACTTAGATCAAACAAGAGCTCCTCAGTTGACAAGAAAGAAAACACTACGTTGCTAGTAAAAAATTTCTGATTTACTCAGTGGCTACCTCTTAATTTGAATTATGTATTAATGCTCCATTTATACTTTCTGTAAAGATAAATGGTTGCCAAAAAGCAGTACCAACTATTTAGTATACTTACTCTCTCCTTGCCCAACTAGGCCTAAAGCAGTGAAATTCGAAAAAAAAAAAACTATGATTAATCAGCAAAAACTCTATTCCCCCATAATCACTCTCAACTTTAGTTATTTCCTTTTTGAAATTAAAAATCAATTACATATAAAAACATACATACATATGCATATATTTACAACAAACCATAAAGAGTTCAAAGGCTTTTTTCTCTTTTACAGAAGGCAGTGAACACCAGGAAGAACCAAAATCCATCCACAAACAAGAAAAGATGGCTGACTCCCTATCATGAGATGAACCACCTCTTGCAGATGAGCCAGGGTCCAGGTGAAACCAGAGGAATTGGCAAGTTACGCATGGGTGCTGCTCTCATAGACAGCCTGACAACCTGCTGCAGGTTGATGTCGATATACACTGAGGATACTCAAGACATATCAAAGCAGAAACTGCTGAGAGCTTAACACTAAAGTAGATTTATAACACACCAGCAAAGGCTCAGAGAACATTGTGGAAGAGGGTGTAGAAAGATTATAAGAGCCAGGCGTGGTGGCGCACACCTTTAATCCCAGGTCAGCCTGGACTAGAGTGAGACCCTACCTCAAAAAACCAAAAAAAAAAAAAAAAAAAAAAGATTATAAGAGCCACAGGGTAGGAAGGAATATCCTGAGCCATGACCCGCCACACACTGACTGCTGTTCTCATAACTCATAACCCATAACCTCATGGTGAATACCAGTAACCTCACTGAGGTTACTTCCTCAGTAGAATGGGGCAGGGAGGAGGGGAATAGGACCAACACTTGATTTGACTATACAACAAAGTTTCTAATTAATAAAAAGAAAAGTTTTTTTATTCATATTCAAGCAGAGAGATACAGAGAGAGAGAGAGAGAGAGAGAGAGAGAGAGAGAGAATGCACCAGGGCCACCACCTTGTGCATCTGGCTCATGTGGGTCCTAGGGAATTGAACCCAGGGTCTTAGGCACTGGAGGCAAGTGCCTTAACCACTAAGCCATCTCTCCAGCCCAAAAAAGTTTTTTTTTAAAAGTCATTGAAAGGACCATGCTTCTTCCCTTTTGATCCGTGCTGCTCTCACTCTTGGTTGGAGAATCTGTTTTTTAAAAATATTTTATTTATTTGCAGAGAGAGAGAGAGAGAGAGAGAGAGAGAGAGAGAGAGAGAGAGAGAGAGAGAGAGAGAGAGAGAATGAGCACACCAGGGCCTCTAGCCACTGCAAACAAACTACCTGTGCCACACAAAGAAACAAAATGCCTGTGCCACACATGCAAACAGAACAGTTACTTTTCACAAATTTCTCTTTGGTACCTAAACTTTGACAAGAGAGCTAAAGGACAAAGAACAGAAAATACTACAATGAAGCTCAAAAGTATGTGTATTCTGTTGAGCCAGATGTGGAAGACAGTCAACAAGTGATGGATCAGCTTCAAGCAGCTCCGATGACAGACTAGATGTGAGACAAAACATACACAGGTAATCTAAGTACACACTGAATGTGGTACAAAAGGTTTCTCTATAATGTAAGATTTCACATAAATAGAAGTAAAAACTATGTGCAATATCAAGTCTGGCAAGGAAAGAAGGAAGTATTAACACATATAGACTGTGTATCTGTGTGCAGCTGGGTGGGTGAAACTAATACCCAATTTAGAGTTATTAATTCACTCTATTTTCCTCAACTATAGTGGGTAGTAAAGAAAATGCTTAGGCCATAGCCTTTCACTAAAGCTATTTTTAAGAAAGGAAACCAGGAGACATACTAGAAAGTTGGAAATTAAATGTCATAAAGCCCATATAAGCAGTAATCTGTGAATAAGATCTGAAAAATTGGGGGGGGGGAGATGGATCAGTTGGTAAAGTGCTTGTCTCATTAGCATGTGAACCTGAGTTCAGATCCCCAGCATCCATGTAAAAGCCAGGCACAGCAATACCCATCTGTAATCCCAGCACTGGGGAGGCAGAGACAAGAAGGAGCCCTGAGGCTTGCTAGCTAGCTAGTTCAGCAGAATCCATGAGCTGCAGATTCAATGAGAAAACTTACAAAGACACCTGATGTTGACCTTTTGTGTGAGCATATACCACACATATACAAATAAATAAGTAAAACAAATAAGACACAAAATGCAAAGATAAATAAAATATGCAACAACTGTGTGATGTAGACATCTGGTATGGAGAAGAGCTATCTCAGCTTTAAAATAATTTCACATGCTTTTATACTAAACACCAATCATATCTGCCCATGGCCAGAAGTGAGCATCCAGGGACTGTCTAATATTACTCTAATCTTCAAAGGCACAGAAGTGCTTTAACTATAGACTTTCAAAGTGAGAAAAGCAATCAAAGTCACAATGATGATGTTTTCATTACAGACAAGGGCAAGAAAAAAAAACAAACAAAAAAAACCAAACAAACCCCAAAACCTAGCAAACCAGCCAATCCACTGACCTTGGCATATATTTGCTTGTTTTGCGCCAGGAAAATCCATTCACAGCTCGAGGGTGGGCCAGATATACAAAAGAAAAGTCAATTTCTCCTTGGGACTGCTTTTCTGAACTCCCATCTGGAGAGGTGACCGCTGGCCGCCAGTTTTCTACATTATACCATACCTTTAAAAGACAGTCATCCTAAGGAACAAAATTAGAAAACATCTAGATCAGAATTAAAAGTCAAATATCAAAGGTAAGTTTTTCTCCAACAGTAGGAAGTTGGGTATGAATGGAGAGTTCGGACATAGAAAAAAATCTCTAAAGTTCTGACATTTCGATTAGCATTCCTTAATTGTGGTTTAATTGGGGGAATTGAAGTGTACAAATGTGTAAACTCTGTTCAGGGAACATGTTTGCCAATGATTACACCCAACAGGAAGCAGCTATTCAGGAAAAAATGAAAGTGAGGGCTTCTTTTTCCCCTTGAGCCAAATAGACTCCACCTCGAAAAACAGAGCAACAACAAAAAAAGAATATGCCCACTTGAATGAATATTTAGTATTTCTATAGAAAGCAAGTTTCAGGCTGGAGAGATGGCTTAGCAGCTAAGGCATTTGCCTACAAAGCAGAAGGCCCTGAGTTTGATTCCCCAGTGCCCACAGATGCACAAGGTGACACGTCTGTCTGGACTTCGTTTGCTGGAGGCCCTGGAGTACCCATTTTCTCTGCCTGCCCCCCCCCAACAGGAAAAATAAAAGCAAACAAGTTTCAAGATAAATTGAAGAATAAAGTCAGTTATTCACAATTTACCTTTCCAGCAGTGGCAAAAAATTCTCCATCTGGTGAAAATTTCATTAAATGAACTTGAGAAGCAGTTCTATAAATTAAACAAATAAGGGAAAATTTGCAAGAAAATTAAGTAAAAAGTTTAATATTCTCAAAATTATACTTTAGCAAGTTCTTCAAACAGAAATTTGGTGTTAACAGTTCCATGCTTCTAAATTTTAAAATCTTGCTAAGTTTCCCAGGTTGGGTCTGAACTCTCAGGCAAGCACTCCTGCTGCAGCCTCCCCAGGAGCTGGAACTGAAGTGCCATGTCCATCTCTAAGGAGACAATCTTTTTTTAAGTTTTATTTACTTGTGATTATTACTGGTGTTAGGGACTGAACCCCAGGGCTTTCACATGCTAAACATATGGTCTACCCCTAACTTTCACGTGGGTTTTACAAATGGACATGCTACGATAATAAAATTTACATAGAAAATTATCTATATCCAAGCCAGGCATGGTGGTGTATGTCACTCATCCTAGCACTTAGGAGGCAGGGTCAAGAAATGAGTCTTAGGTCACCCTGGTCTACACAGTGAGTTCTAGGTCTGCCTGGGCTAGAGTGAGATCTTACCTCAAAAAAACACCACCACCAAAAATAAAAAAAAAAGAAAGCCCTAGAATGATTATTCGTCCTAAACACTGTGTGACTGGAGTGCTGAAGGAGGAAACCAATAACTACTTCAATGTAGTAATTTCAGACAATCATAATTTTGGGCAAATTTTACCTTCCTTTGGGATATGACTTATCTAATTCAAGATCAAAGTGAATTAAGAGAGGCTTAAGGTAAGCATGACTTCAGCTAGCAGAGTCACCATCTGCTCACCCCATGCTAGCCTTCTCTCCTCCAAGGACCCCTGGCTCCCTTCCCTTCATTACCTTGCCTTCTTGTCCCCCATACACACTGACCTCAGAACACTCATCACTATCACTCATGCTTACACAGAGCTGAACAAAACTTATTGACGAAAGGGCCAAAGAAGAATTCTGTCACAATTCTCAGATACAAACAACTTCTTTCCAATTTTAAGTGTAGTAAGTACACATACAAAAAAAAAATTAATAGATGGGGCTAAAGAGAGAGCACAGCGGAATACAGTCTCTATGGGGGAGTTTTACACTACACCACCACAGTAAACTACAAATATGACCCAACACTTCCTCCCATTTCCCTCTTGTAAGACTCAAAGTGATGCATGCGTCTGCGATCCCTTCTAGTTGAAACTTCCACAAACTCCAGTAAAAAAGACAAAAGCAGACGGGCGCAATGGCACATGCCAGACGTTCTAGTTATTGAGGAGACTGAGGCAAGAAGGTCACATGAACCAACAAGTTCAAGACCAAACTGGGCGCCATAGCAAGATATCACCAAAGAAACGGTCCTCAACTGAACATCCCCTCTATCACTCCTCCCTTGCTGATAACTGTAGGTCTTTGCACTTGATGACATGCATCACGGCCTGCTCTCCCATTTCATCACACTAGAAAGCCTTCCATTCAAAAAGCATAGAACAGCCAGGCATGGTGGCGTGCGCCTTTAATCACAGCACTCTGGAGGCAGAGGTAGGAGAATTGCCGTGAGTTCAAGGCCACCCTGAGAGACTACACAGTGAATTCCAGGTCAGCCTGGACTAGAGTGAGACCCTACCTCAAAAAACCCCCACAGAGCAGGTTTATCAGTTTAGCTCTTTAATTACTTACTTGCAATGCCAAATGCACCTCCAATCCCCAAAGCTGAAATCTGTTTTGTCTGGATTTTCACCTTCAGTTTGCTTCTTCAAGTTAATATTGCACCACAGCTGTAAACAGCTGGACCCAGTTAAAAGACGATTGCCTTAAAAATATTTATCATATATTACTTAGGTTATTAACAATGAGTTAAGATACATTCTCAAGAATTTCAGTTAGTAGTATGTAGCATAATTTCAGTTAGTAACATGCTTATTCACATTTATACCCCTCTTTGCAAATAAATACCTAAGAGTGATGAAAACAATAGCATAAGTGAGTAATATTTTGTTTGTTAACCTTGCTAATTTCTTACCGGTGGGATCCCAAGTTATATTGTGTGCTATTGATTCCAAAAAAAATTGACCACTTTTCTGCCACTGACTGTAAGTTTCCTAGAATTAGAAAAAAACAGTGATTTAGCCACTTAGGATTAGTATCTTTTCTGTCAAAAGTATATGGTCATCTTTGTCATTCACATAATACATTCGGGAAATTTTTTTTTTTTTTTCCGAGGTAGGGTCTAGCACTAGTCCAGGCTGACCTGGAATTCACTATGTAGTCTCAGGGTGGCCTTGAACTCAGGCAATCCTCCTACCTCTGCCTCCGAGTGCTGGGATTAAAGGTGTGCGCATTCTGGGAATTTTTACAAACAAAATGTTGAATAAAGAACAGCAGGAAGTAAATGACAAAAGGAGATTACTGATTGCTGGAGGCTGAAGTCTATCATTAGTGTAAGAAACCATAAACATACACACCACCTTAAACAGCATTCTCATCAGCCTTGAGTAATTACTGTTATTTACTGGTTTTTAGAGGTAGGGTCTCACTCTAGCTCAGGTTGACCTGGAAGTCTCTCTATAATCAAAGTGGCCTCAAACTCACAGCGATACCGTACCTCTTACAGAGCACTGGGATTAAAGGCATGCACCACCATGCCAGCAGATTTTGTTTAACACTAAAGATGATTCAAGTCCTGAAAGAAAATGATAAATTACTTACTAAATTTTTCTTTTGTTTTGGTAGATTAACTGGTTCAAAAACAGAGATAACATTTCCATAGGATGCTGCAATCTGTTAAAAAGAAAAAACTTCTAGATTAACGCTTAATGAATCAAAAGAAAATGTTAAATAATTACTATAATCTTAAATATATACATACAATTTCACTTATCAACCCTTGAGAATGTTAGTTTTTTTTAAAAATATTTTTTATTCATTTTCAAGCAGAAAGAGAGAGAGAGAGAGAGAGCACACCAGGGCCACCACCTTGTGGGTCTGGCTTATGTGGGTCCTGGGGAACTGAACCCGGGGCCTTAGGCACTGGAGGCAAGTGCCTTAACCGCTGAGCCATCTCTCCAGCCTGAGAATGTTAGTTTTAAAGACCATAACATATGGACTAGAATCCTACCTTCTGTAGAACCAGCACATAAATCTCTCTAAACTTATGAGAGAGATTCTCTATCTGAATTTATAATACATATAATACTATCTTCTAACAAGCCTATGTTATGAATTAGAGAACATTTGCAAACCATTTGGCATACAATAAATATATTAATATACATCATCAATTGCAATTATTTTCTTCAAAGAAATTGTGTCAATATAATCTTTGTCACATATGACATATGATACAATTTTAAAACAGATTTTAAAGTTATCTTAGAAGTTCACAATTCTGTCAATGTATACTTAACTTTTCAAATAAAACTCAAGATCTATTCCTCTGTCAATTCCCTAAGTACAACTTTTAATGTTTATTTTTAAATTTACTTTTTTGTTTTTGAGGGTGTTGGGGAGTATTTAAACCCAGGGCTTTGTGTATGTTCTCTATGATTGAATTATACCCTCAACCCCTTAAATTGACTCTTTAAATCAATGAAACCTTTCTCAATGGTTTTATGCAGTAGCTACTATAATATCTTGAATAAATTCAATGTGAAGAATATCAAAATATCAGAAATCAGTTAGACATGGTGGCAAGTTTCTGAAATCCTAGTACTTGGGAAGCTGAGGCAGGAGAACCACAAGAACACCAGAAGTGAGACCTTGTCTCAAAGAAAAATCAAGAGGTAGGGCTAGAGAGATGGCTCAGTGGTTAAGACACATGCCCGCAAATCCTAAGGCTTGAAATAAATAATCAAGATAAAAAATGTGGGGGCTGGAGAGATGGCTCATCCGCTGAGGTGCTGGCCTGTAAAGCCTAACAACTTGATTCCCCAGTACCCACATAAAGCCAGATGCACAAAGTGGCATATGCATCTGGAGTTTGTTTCCAGTAGCTAGAGACCCTGGTGCACCCATTCTCTCTCTCTCTCTCTCTCTCTCTCTCTCTCTCTCTCTCTCTCTCTCCTTACAAACTGAGAGATATAAAGAGAAAAGAGACAGACAGACAGAATGGGCAAACAGTTTTCAAGCTGACAAAGGACAAGATGAGGTGGTATACAAAGAAAACGTGGTAAGAAAGTGTTGACAGCCTCCAAAATGCATTGTACAGAGCCAAAGAAACGTGTAGCTTCCTTATCCTTGAAACAAAGAAGTCCTTAATGGAACAGGAAATTCATACTTCAGAGATTTTTCTGACAAAAACCACAGTCAAAACAAATTCACATATAACAAGATTACAAACCTTGCCTTGTTGCATTGAACAGTCCACACATCCCACTTGAATATTTCCATGTTTAGCTCCTGGGATTATCTGTAATCTTTCAAAATTACTTCCCAATATTACAATGTCACATCCAGATGCATAAGCCTAAATAAAGTAAAACAAATAAAATAAAAATGATAGAAGTATCAAAAAACATTAAATATTTTAACAAGATCAATTTTAAATGTTTTCAAGAAAGTATTTAATTCTGTTTTTCTTTCTTCCTATATATAATTCACCAGCAACTTCTGGCCGCTCTATCTGCAAACCAACTGTGTACACTTCTTTCATCTTTACTGAAAGTTGTCATCTTTATCTAAGCCAGACCACCTGTCTCCTGCACTGTTAGCAATCTGATGGCTTCCATTCTACTCTTTCCATTTTTTTAACTGTTATTTTTATTTGTAAGCAGACAGAGATAGGAGAATGAGCGCACCAAGGACCTCCATCCACTATCAACGACTTCAGACACATGCGCCACTTTGTGCATTTGGCTTTGCGTGGGTACTGGAGAATTGAACGCTGATCCTTAGGTTCTGCAGACAAGTGCCTTAACTGTTGAGCCGTCCCTCCAGGGCTCTAATTTGTTTTCAAGCAGATGGTTGTAGTTAGCTTCTCCAAGCAACTGATGGGAGGAAAGGGTTCGTTTGGTTTATGGGTTCAAGGGGAAGTTCCATTATGCAGGAAAACACAGCACAAGCAGGAAGCTGTCACAAATCTGGATGGAGCAGTCTCTGTACTGAGTTCGGAGCTGGGTGAATAGACCTCATGGTCTACTGGAGTGACACACCTTCTTTTGACCTTTTGGGAGATGGAGCCTTGCTCCAAACGGGGGACTGAATGAGACTTAATCACAAACACATGAGACTGTGGGGGACATTTCACATTCACTACCTACACAAGAAAAGACCTGCATAGTAGAAGGGAAAAATGGTAACATCAAAATAGACAAGACTAGTTGGAAAGAAGGGATTCAGTGGAGGAGGCATTTGAGAGGGGGCCAAGGAGAGTGGTGAGAGAGGATTCTGATGATAGTATATTGTCTATCTTTATGGAAGTTGTCAATAAAAAGTTAAAAATAAATAATATTCTTTTTTGTGCCCTCTTCTCTTTCACCTTCTTTGGTCATAGCTCCCTGTAGGGCACTTGGGTGTCCTCCCCATGCAATGCTATGGACAGACACAGAGAATATATAACCATTACCACAAACTACTTTCCATGCAAGCTCTCTTTGAAGTCTGTAACTAGTTCTTACTTTCTCATCATTGTGCACATATACACACATATTGAACGCAAAAATGTTATACTTTATATGTATTTTTATCTCCTTAGTTCCTAGCAAAGCCAAGAGAGCTCTGTATAAACTATCAAAACTATCAGAAAAGGGACTTAAGAGAACATCCAAACATTACCAACAAGAAAACCAAAGCCCAAATAAACTAACTGATGTCTTGATTCTTAGTAAGCACTATTTCTTTGCCTTCACTAGTTAAACTAGTGCATGGAATTAATCCTAAAAAGAACTGGTAATGCAGTGTGGTTCCAACAGCACCACAGAGTGAGAACTGGCTCAGCTAATAAACAAGTTCTACAATGGTCTGTTCCCCTCCATAAATATCCACAATAAGGTCATAAGTTTGTCACTGAGTCTATTAGCAAAAATGAATTTCAAAGGTGAATTTAAAAATTGATTTGAGGGCTGAAGAGATGATGGCTCAGCAGTTACGTGCACTTCTTCGGTAAGCATGAGGGCCTGAGAACCCCAGAGTTTGAGTCTCTAAATCCATGCAAACAGCAGGGTGTGGTCACATGCACCTATAAGCCCAGTCCTACATGGCAGCCAAAACCCAAGAATCATTGGCCTCCCACAAGATCCAGAACCAATACACAAAGCAAAGACTTGGCAGAGAGTGATGGAGCAAGGCCTCCTGCCCTGGCCACCGAAGGTGAGCATAGGTAAGCATATGGGGCATGGCACCGCACACGCATGCATGGAAAACAAGCCATAAAAGCAGAAGAGGGAGAAGAGGGACTGGTGGGAAGAGGGGTCCATGAAAGGATAATGGGGATGGGGGGCAAGGAGGTAATGGAAGGGGATTATGATCAAAACCCATGATATATGTCTAAAACTTTTCAATAAAACATTTTAAAATTATAAACTGTCCAATATCTAGAAACTGATTTTCTCTTTGGAGTTAAATTTCAATAAAATAATTACTGTGACTGCTTTCAAAATATTGTGTTAACAGCCAGAGGTGGTGGCACATGCCTTTAATCCCAGCACTGCAGAGGCAGAGGTAGGAGGATAGATATGAGTTCGAGGCCAGCCTGAGACTACATAGTGAATTTCAGGTCAGCCTGGGCTAGAGCAAGACCCTACCTTGAAATAACCAAAACAAAACAAAAATTGAGAGAGAAATCTATTATTTATTTGAGAGAGACATATTATTTTATTTGAGAGAGAGAGAGAGAGAGAGAGAGAGGGGGGGGGGTGGAGACAGTGTGGGTACAGCAAGGCCTCCCTCCCACTGCCGCAGACCAACTCTGACACATGCACTACTTATGCAGCTGGCTTTACCTGGGCACTGGGGAACTGATCCTGGGCCCTCCGGCTTTGCAAACCAAGCACCTTTACCTGCTGAGCCATCTCCCTAGCCCATTGGTTTAACCTTTTATTGAATCTTACATAAAATGGAATCT